>CAUYRH010166473.1:0-89114 GCA_963574655.1 Perodicticus potto | reverse complement strand
TAATAGGCAAAGGTAGAACAGCATCAGGTCAGAAGCACTTATTCAGTGATGCTAAAAGAAAACCATATTAGGATTTTTCTAGCTGTTTCCTAAATAATAACTTCAAACTTTCTTTTGGCTCACAAGTGTAGGTGGTCTGTGATATACCACAACCTTTATTCATTTATCACTCAGTGAGCATTGGATTATTGCTACTTCTTGGCTGTTATAAATAATTCTTCTGTGAATATTCATGTGTAAGTTTTTGTTTGAACATATATACTTCTCATTTCTTTTGGGTATGTGCTTAAGAGTGGAATTGCTGGGTCATAAGGAACTCTTTTTAACTTTTTGAGGAAAAACTAGTCTGTTTTTCAAAGTAGCTATACCATTTTACATTGAGGGTTCCAATCCTTTCATGCCCTCACCAGTACTTGTTACGATCTCTCTTTTTTATTACAACCATCCATGTGGGTAGAAGCGGTATCTTGTTATGGCTTTGATTTTCATTTACCTATTGACTAATGGCGAGCATTTTTTCATGTGGTCTTTGGTCATTTGTAAACTCTTTTTTGAGAAATGTTTATTCAGATCCTTTGCTCATTTTTAAAATCGAATTATTTGTCTTTTTATTATTGAGTTGTAAGGGTTCTCGGTATATTCTTGGGGCTAGTCCCTTTTAAGTATATGATTTGTAATGTATCGGTAGGCTGTTTTGACCCCTGGAGCTCATTTTTCAGTTGGGTAAGTTTCCTGCTTTTCTTTTCCTGATAGTGGAATTCCAGCTGCTAAATGTAGACGAATGATGGGCTTTGGAATCACCATTTGGCAAATACCACAAAAACTATTGTTTCAGGCAAGAATCATTAATGGATGTTAAAATTGGTGGACAAAAAGTATATGAGAGACAGGACGTTTACATAGTCTCAAAGTATTCTCCCCACAAAATACGAATAACAAAGGGGAAAAATAATGACTTCATATTGGAGAAAATTAGCAGATAACATCTTAATCCAATAGCCAAATTTAATGTCACCAATATTGGGACAAATTGACTTCTGCTATGAAACACTGAGAAAGATATAATTAGACTTTTGTGATTTTCTTACCAAAAATGCATAATCTGAATTTAATTGTGAAGACAGATCAGTAAAAGCCAAGTAGAAGGGCGTTCTAGAAAGCACCTGGCCAATGCTGCTCAAAAGCATCAAGGTCAAAGACAGAGGAACTGTTCCAGATTAATGGAGACTAAGGATTTTTGGCAACTAAGAGCTAGGGGAACCTAGACTGAATCCTGGACCAGGAGAAGGATGTTTGTGAGACAAGTGGAGACATTCACATTTGAATTCAAACTTGAAATTCAAATATGTAGGTTGGGTCATATTATCTCCTGATTTTGATAATTGTGCTATGTAAGATATCAAAGGCAGAATCTATATAAAGATATATGGGAATTCTTTATAATATTTTTGCAACTTTTTGGAAAATCTGAAATTATTTCAAAAGGAAAAGTTAACAGCAGCAACAAAATCCTGCCTTTAAGTCTCCTTTGGTTTCTCATTGTTTAAGAGAGGAGTCCCAAATTCTTTAGCCAGATGATCACCAATCTTGCTGATCACGCTACCACCCACCTGGAGCAGGTCTATATCTCTGGAACGTGCAAGGGGAGGCTGCCTGCCTGTTGTCCTGCATGCATTGGGGGCCCTGGGAAAGGCCACAATCAAGTCATCAACTGAGTCTTGGGAGGTGGATTTGATTGGACATGGAGAAGCCAGTTGAGAAATCCTGTAATTGTCCAAAGCAAGAGATCATGAAGGTTGGAACCAATGGAAGGTGGAGAGACAGAGGATGGGACATACTCTAGAAGTGTCTGGAAGGTGAAATCAGTAGGACTTGGTGATACAGAGGAAAAACACAGGGTGGCTACAAGGGTGACTTTATTATTGTCACTGGATAAAGGAAGCCAAGAGTTACACGTCACTGGAGTGATTGCCTGATGTGTAGCATGCTTTGCATTTGTCCCTCTGGCTGTATTCTCCATGCCCGTCCACCTGCTCTTGCAGGGAAGGTTCTCCTCTATAGATTGCATCACTTGGGCTCTCTCTGGCTTCCAGGTATGTTCAGCCAACAAGAGGCCAGAAGGAGCTTAGAATATAGGCAGAGGGAGGCTGGGGCTCTCCTCCCCCGATGTCTGCTCTTCCAAGTTGGACAGTGGCTGTGTTCACCTAACTGCAGCAGCCCTTAGTTGGGAATCCTTTCCTAGGCTACTGTTCTTGCTGGATTCTGATACCAGCTGCCTCCCATGCCCCTTCATGCCTAGAGAGTTGGGGCATAACAGCTAATCCTTGGATGTTTCACCATCTCTCATCCAACACTACAAATGTTTAATCTTCTGGGCAAGAAAGGTGGTTGAGACCTAGCTTTTCTCCACCATCCTAAATTGGAGTCCGTCTACCTCTGTGCTCGGTGTAGGCCCCAGCATCCCTCTGTGTGCTACCTGACCCCACACCTGGCCTCAATGGACTGGTGGAGGGTGGATACCTGATTAGGACAATCAGAGTCGTTTGCTGGGATAGTTCAGCATGAAGCATGAGGTTTTTGGTGGTGTTAGTAAGCCCAACCCTTGCTCTATCTAGGATCATCTGAGGAATTTAATAAAATATTGATGCCTGTGCCTCCCATCAACATTTTTTTAACACCCCCCGCCCCAGATGATTCTAATGTGTAGCTCGTGTGTGCAGGAGTCAGCTGGTCACTGCTCCTTTTGCAGGCATGCTGGAGACCTGGCATGGTGTTGGGAGCTGTGGGGCGTGGGGTGGGCACAGACAAAATGCAGAATCTTCCTTCTCTCTGCATTGGCTCTTTCTGTCAGGACCCACTGCAGGTGAGGAGCCTTACACACCCAGACAGTCATTAGAGAAGAGAGCAGGGCAGCATGCAATTAGCTGCTCACATTCTGCTCTGCCCACTCTCACTGCTTCACAGTCCCCGGAATGGGGAGATTGGGAGGACAGAAAAGATACTCACTAGTGAAAATCCTGCACTGTGCCCAGTGCCTGGAGCCTGCCACTATTTCACCTTCCCCCACTCCCTCAGTCCTATGGATTGCAGGGTCTACACCTCAGCTCTGAACTGTCAGGCGTTAAAATATCTTCCTCACTGCAAAGTCCTGGACAGATGTGAGATCACAGGGCTTGTGATAGGATTTTTGGTGGGTCACAAATGCTTGATGTGAAAAGCCTTTCATAGGTGTGGGCCAAGGAAGCACAGCACCAGTTCTACCTGCTTTCAGCTGGAAGCCACAGTATCCCCCGTCTTCTCTCTGCTGCAGCCTCAGGGATCCTGCAGCTTCCAGGGGTCCTGGGACTCAGAGCGAGCTCCTGCTTCAGCTCCTGCTGTAGCTCCTGCCCTCCTCCTCTTCCTTCTGGGGCCTGGGACAGGTTGAACTTGGCCCTCCCTTCAACTTTCAGGAGCTCCCAGTCTGGTGGAGGAGGCGGATGCCAAACCTGGTGACTTTGGTGCAGCGTGAGCAATGTTGTCTTAGGGAGATGCCGACAGCTGACCGGTCTTGCTGCCTTCCCCCTTCCCAGCCCCCCCATGGAACCCGTTTGAGGCTGGTTGTCCCGTTATCTCCTAGGCAAAGCTCTTTCTAGCTCTTCCAGGTACAGTTGGCCACTGCTTCTCTGTTCCACCCCCACCAAGAGGTGGGTCCTAAATCTCCCCACCTGCTCTGCTCTGGTCTACTTGGGGCTCCCCCATCCTCCCCACAACGGGCACTCCACTCAGTTCTGGACCCTTGGAATGCAAGAGGTACCAGGAATTGTGCTGTGAAAATGATTCTGATCCAGTGTCCTGGGGTAAAAAAATCCATTGTTTTAAGAACTGGTAGAGATTCTGCTTAGAAGCAAATCCTCCTTGTTTAAGAAAATTAATCAGACATTCCAGGGTAGAAGAAAAGACCACGGGGGCTGGACTGTTCTATTTGACAGTAGGCAGAATATGAGGGGCAGGAAGAGGGAGGGGAATGGGGAATGCCAGGGCAGAGATGGCAGAGAGACATCTAGGGAGGATTTTAATAGGTTCCTGTAATTGCAAAGCAGATCTCTGCATCTCTCCAATCATCAGTAAACGTTCTACCCACACAGATGCCTGGTGTGAAGGGGCTTGGGGAGGAGGATTTTTACATCTGGTGACTGTGCTTGAGGACTGAGGTGTTTCTTGCAAAAAGCTGAGCCTGTCCCCAAACTGAAATTCAAAGGAGCTGGGCTCTAGGTCATGGGTGAATGTGAGATGTGACCAGTGATTCCTTTACAACAAGACATCGTAGATATCCTGGGGAGGGAGTCCAGTCTGCCACCACCCATCATCTGGGGTGGGCTGCAAATCATTCTGCCCCAGCCCTGCAGGGTCAGGACAATCCCACTGACCCACAAGCACGTAGGTTTTGGCCAGCTGAGGCCTAGGGGAGCAGGGACCTGCACTTGGCCTCTTGCACTGGCAGCCAGGCTGTTGGAGGGAGTTGCTAGATTCCCTCCAAGGTGCTTCTGAAAGCTCCCCTTCACCTGCCACATTAGGGGAAAAAGAGCAGTTCCTAAAGGACATGCTTGACTTCTGCTCAAAGCCACTCCTTGAGGTGTGCTGGATCAGCGTCCCTGGCAAACAACCAGGGAGATCTGCGAGACACAAATCAATGGTAGAATGAGGGGGTCATTGAAGCAAGTTGGCGGCTCCAGGTTTATTTCCTGGGAAATATTTTTCCAGTGGGTTTGCTAATAAACTCACAGTGGCTGGAGCAGCAGGTGTTGGCCAGCCCTGTGCATGCTGGGGGGCTCACGTAGGGATAGGTGTCACCCATCAAGCCAAAGGGCCACCCTGAAACTGCTCTTTTCGCTCCTGGCTCTCACTGAGGTGAGCCCTGGCTGCTTTTGCCGGGGAGCATGTTCACACACTCACTCGCATAGTCACTCAGCAAACATTCCCTGTGCATCTATTGTGTCATGACTGTACCTGGCACTGGGTGGCCAGATATGACCCCTGCCCTCAGGAGATTGCCATCCAGTAGGGACACAGATGAATGTGGAAATGGACAGTTACAATACAGTGTGGATGTCTGTTGGCAGATGTGTCCCTAGAGGTTCTGGGTCCTCCAAGGAGGCACCTGACCCAAAAGAGGTGGGACTAGAAGCTTCCTGAAAGGTATGTCAAGATGCCCAGTCTTAAAAGATCATGAGGAGAGTTAGCAGAGGTTGGGGTCCGTAGATGGAGCTAAGAGCAAGCTTCATAGCAGTGGCGTAGGCCTCGAAGGTCCCCTGCTCAGGACCAGATGGCTGTGCAGGCCCATTGAGATCTGAGGGCCCCATCGCTCAAACTTCTGTCCTGGCCCAGGTGGTGGCTGGGCATCTCAAAGGCCAGGGAGGACCCAGACCCAGCTTGCTGCCCAATGCCAGCTTGGCCCAGACAACACGGGACACCCTTCCTCCTCATGCACAAATGCCTCTGCCTCTCCCCAGCTAAGCTGAGCCGGGCTACCCTGGGATATTCCATTATCCTGAACACACCAGGGTCTGTAATTTCAGATACAGAAAACAACTCTGGCTAGTTTAAGCAGACAAGGAATTTATTCAAGGCTCCTACATAGCTCGGGAAATCTCTGGGAAAGCCTGAGTACCAGGCTTGAAGCCACACAACTAGTGGTGAGGCCTTGAACCTCCCCACAGAGCCTCAGGAGTAGGAATGCTGAGCTGGACCCCCATGGGGCTCTGACAACAGACATGGTGCTACCTCTAGCAACCGGGGGGGGGGGGAGCTGACCCCTCACCAGCCAGAATGGATTCCATGAGGCATCTACCTCTTGGGTCACCTGGTAGGTGCACTGATTGGTGGATCCGAGGACACAGGATTAAGCTTCAGCTGTAAGGGAATCTGGACAGGTCAATATGGTTTATAAGGTGGGAAATTCCCCCGGACATAGGAGAAGCTTTTAGAGATGTCTGGGAAGGCAAAAGGCCAGCTGCCCATTTGGCGGGAAGAGTAAGAGGTAGGCCTGTGATTCTGATGCCAGGCGGAGAGTGGCCAGTTTCAGCTGTGATGCAGGAGTGACTTTGTGTTGGCCTGAAATTCAGGCCGAGGAATCAGGGTAGATTGTGTGGGCTGCAGGAGCTGCAGGATCTGGCAGGGAGTAGAATTGAATCTCCTAATGCCAGGGCAGAAGCTGGATGGCGGTGTCTGCCATGGGCATGGGGTGGAGGGACAGGTGCGGGCAGAGTTAAGGAGGCAGACTACACAGGAGGCATGTGAAGGGTGAGGGAGGAGGGGGTAACAGGGCATGGAGGGAATGCCTCTCCTAACATGCACTCTGGGCAGCCCTTCAGGAATTCTGGGCCTCTTTGTTTGTTTCTCTCCCAGCCAGGGTGGTCCTCATGAGGGGCCTTTCTGTAGCCCACCCCAGGCCTCTGCCACTGCTGGGCAGAGAGTGGGCTTTGGGAGACTCTGTGAGCTGAGGTGGAGAAAGGATAGGATGAGCCTGGCGCTGCCCTTGCTAGGGGGTTTGACATCCAGGAAGTCCCACCCCCTCTGTCTCCATGCCCACCGTAAAGGGCGAGGAAAGACCTTTGGAGATGAAAAGGGCTGTACCCAAGTGTGAGGGAGTCCTTGGACTCCAGGTTGGCCTCTAAGTCCATGCAATGTGGCAGTGGAGTCTCTCCTGTGTACTGACATGAGAGGGAGGCAGGGGACGGCTAAGACTGTATTTTATAAACTGCTACCAATATCCAGTCCCAGGTCAGTCCATCGGGGTCAGGGGAGACTGGGTCAAATTTGCTTTTGGGGAGAATACCCGGGGCAGGAGGCCACCGGGCCAAGTGGCTACATTTTCCCTTAGGATGTTTCTGTGGGAGATGCTCCAGAAAGGCCCTTGTGCTGACTCAGTGACAGTGACTGTCTTCTGGCCCAGGAAGCCCTGCCCCTCCTCAGATCAGCACAGGAGCCAATGAGTGAACTGCTTCCACTCACACCTGCCCCGTCAGCCCCAGAGACCACCCTGAGGGGTTGGAGACTACCCTGGCAGCCACCAGAGTGCCGGGGTGCCCTGTGGCTCCTCTGTGAAGCAGATGCCTATCTGCCCAAGGAACCAGGGCCTGGTATGTGTGTTTCTCCGGCAAGGGTCCACAAAGTTCCCTTGTGATTTTGCACATGGTGTGGCAAAGGAGAGCCTGTGGTGACAAGTCTTATGGGAAGCAGCATCTCCTGAGCCTTACCACTAATGACTTCATGCCAGTGCAGGTGGCCCCAGCCCACAACACTACTCAGCCAGATGGGAGCCCATGGGACCCCAGAGACAGCAGGTCCTGAGCCCCCAGCAAGGGCATTGGGGAAGCACACCACAGGGCCGGAGCTGTCTGGCCTCTTGGCTGAGAACTTTGAAGCTCTTCTCTGATCACACCCTCGTCACTGTCCCTGGTATAGGGGGGCCTCGAATGGCCTTATCCCCATCTGTGGTCCCTGTCTTGGGGCCCAAGAATTAGGGCAGTGAAAGATGCTCTATGGTGTTTCTAGGGAAGGTAATGCTTTTACTTTTTCTTTTTCTTTTTCTTCTTCTTTGTTGTCATGGTGACAGCCACTGACTGCAGGGGCAGCCCAGGTAAAGTGAATGTACCAGAAATGGCAAGTTTCTCAAAGGAAGTGAGCAGAACCATGAGGAAAGGGGGTGGGCATCCAGGTGGGCCCTTAATGGAGCTCTTGAACTCGTCCTGCACACCTCCTTCCCCTGCCTGGGGAGACAGATGCCCGGGGTGGAGGGCCAGGGGGACTATTTTCTCTCCAGAGAGGCGCCCATGTTGGAGAACTTGACTATTCTCGCTCACGATTGAGACTGGAGTTAATGTTTGCCATGGCTTTTCAGAGAAATAGTTGTAACCTTCAACTGTTCCCCCTCTCCATGAGATATGTGTATTTCTTTCTATCACAGGGTGGCATGGGGGAAAAGTCATGAGATTTGGGGTAAGACCCCTAGGTTCTGGGAAGGGATTCTGCCCTCACTGGCTTTGTGATATTGCAGGTGCCACTTCATCTCTGGAGCCTCAGTTCCTTATCTGTGCAATGGGGATAATGACGCAGCAACCCTGGCAGGGCTGTGGGAGGGGAGGAGAGCCCGGTCCACCAGCCAGGACGTGTGGTTGGGCATGCTGGAGTGGGTGGCATCTGAGTCACTGGCTTCGGGTGAGCCACACTGACCTGACCTGCACATTGGCCACACAGTCGTCTTTCACGGGGGCCGTGGCACTGTTCTCTTCCCTGCAGCAAGTGGGTGAAGACATGCTCCGAGGCTCCCCTCAGCTCCCCCAAGAGAGCAGCCGCCATTCCGCCTGCGAGTTGGAGGAGTTGAGAGAAAACGTGGAACCAAAATAGCTCTTTTCCATAAACAAAGCTGCTTTTCGTTGGGAGAATGTAAACAGGCAGATGCATTAGGAGACGGTGCCATCCGGCATAGCAGTGGGGGAGGCGACAGCGGGAGGCCCTCGGCCTGAGCCATGGTGTCTGCGCTGCACCTTGCCAAGTGGGAGGCTGGGCCAGGAGGCCACTCCAGAGCCCAGGGTCAGGGCCAGATGCAGCACGCTGCTAGGGTCCCCACAGCAGCATGGCTGGCCTGCAGGCCCCATCCTAAAGGGATGGGGGCCTCTCTCCATGCCACATCCAGATCTCATTAGCTGAGAGCGTCTGCTGGGGTCAGGGGAGCAGAAACCTCCAGGCCTTGGTGCCCAACATGTGCTTGGCATGGAGCAGACATGAGGAAATGTTCCATCCTGAGTTCCTAGCACATTCTCCAAGCTCTTGAATGTGTCTTGCATTGCGAGGGGGTGAGGGGAGGGGAGCAGAAGAGAGAGATGCTACCCGAAGCCCAGCCTCAGTGGCTTTGGAGTCTTCTGAGGGGTTACGCAGCCTCAGGAGTGTTGGACCCCTCAGAGACCCTTGGTTTGGCTCTGGCAGCTCTCTGGGGGTCTCTGAGGAATGGGCTCATTTCTGAGTTTCTGCTGAGACCAGGGACTTGATTCTGGCAAGTGGTTGGTGGTCCAGCTGTCTGTCAAGGGAACATAGAAGGTTCTAGAACAAGATGGAACACTGCCTGTCACACTGAAAACATTATGCAGTGCTCATGTGACATCTGCTCTGGGCCGTGTCTGAGAGAATGGTTAATCTATCCCCATTTATAGCTGAGGAAACAAGGCCTGAGGAAGTGAGGGCTTCCACTCCAACAGGCAGAGCTGAAACCCCAACCGAAGGGCAAGTTGTGTTCAGCGATCTTTCTCCACCATGCCACGATGTCATTTCTGTCTGTGTCAGAGAAACTGAGGCAAGAATCGGAAGCCCAGTGATGGCGAGTAGCTTCCTCATGACAGCAGATCATACAGGGGTGGACTGGGACTGCCACCGCGTCTGCCGACTCCACAGTCAGGGCCCTGTCCACTTCACCACTGCCTCATCATGGGCCTCTGAACTTGGGCAAATTGGTCCTTGGCATTGGCAGGGAGGCAGGCACCCAAGAGAAAGCCACACTGAGGTGTTGGTGAGGGTCAGAGGACAGATGCCTCCCATCTTGCCCAGGGGAACTCCATGTGGCTCCCTGCCTACGAGGGAGGAGGACCCGTCCTGACACTGTAATTGCCCCCTGCCCAGAGCCAGGCAGCAGGACGGCTGGACCTGGCTCTGCATATGTGAGCAACAAATCTCCTCATCTGTTAAAAGGGATGGTAACAGCACCTACCGCACAACCAGGTGTGAGTGGCAGGTTAGCCCCTGGCATGAAGATAGGGGGGAAGCTGGCACTTTCTCCTCTCCTGTGAAGACAGCACTTGCCAAATAGCCCCTGGCAGAGGAGATGGGACAGCCCTGCTGACAGGCCTGGCTCTAGGATTGGTTCAGGGTGGGGCTGCCACACTTCCTCTGGGTAAGCAGGATAGGGATGGAGGGGGTGAGGGGACGTGGGCCTGGGCTGGAGGGACGCACAAGGGAAGAACAGTGGAAAGACAGAACTGGAAAACTAGAAAGGCTGCCTTGCTTAGGGACCTCGATGAAGCCCAAGAGAGGTTAAGGGAATGAATCTGGACAAGGAGGAGGCTGGCGGGAGTGGGTGTGGCGGGAGGTTTTTTGGGGATAAGGAGTTTGATTCCTGAAGAAGGAGGCAAGGAGTGTAGAAAACTGTGTCCTTGGTTGGCGTGTCCTGTGGGAGAATGTCGGAGTGGCTCTGAAGGGTCAGAGCAGAGGATCACCATGACTGTGGTGGTGGACACGAGGGCCACCAAGCTCCTACAGGGCTGACTGCCATGAAGACCCCAAAGTCCCATGTGAGCTCTGCCCTAGCTGCCCACTCTCCCACCTCCGAGAAGGCCCCCTCCTCAGCCCATTCCTCCCAGCTTGGACCCCAATCCTGGGGAGTCTACTTCTAGATGTCCTCAGAACATCCCCTTCCCCCTCCACCCTCTCATTCTGGCCTCTGTCCCCATGAGGCTATTGTCTGGCTTCGTGGTCCTGCACCTTCTCCCTTGTACTCACCCGTAGTTCGAACTCCCCACTTGCTGCTATCAGACCAAGCTAAGAAGGGACTAAAAGCACTATGGTGCTCTGGGAACTTCTGTGATCAAAGACCTCTGTGGCTCCCCAGTACCTCCTTTCCCCTGGGCTGCCCTGGCCGTGTGTGTCCCCGTGGGGCCTGTATGCTCCTTCTGGTGGACCTCATGCCTTCTCCACACTTGTCCCTCTTCTTGAGAGTCCTGTCCTCTCTAACCAGTCCACCCTCAGGACATCCCACTACCTCTCCCAGAATGCTCTGGAGGTAAGTGTGGGGGGATGTGTGGGGAGGGTGGGTCAGGACAAGGGGGTTGCTTCTCAGCTTGGATGAGCTCAGCATGGCTCCAGATGGCTGTGGGGGTCTCTGATCACTCACTCCTCAGGCTTCCCCAGGGGATCTTCCCTGGGGTTCCAGGCCCAAGTGGCCGGGTGGCCTCTGGCTTGCAATTGCTCCCTCTCCTGCAGGGCCTGCTATCCTTGGCCTGCCCAGTTCTCTCCATTTCGTGTTCCCAGTATGGGACAGTGCTTCTGATGGGCCCATGAGAGTGAAGTGGCAAGGAGCTGGGCACTGCCCCCAGCTGAAGCTGTCCCAGTGTGGCCAGTGACCACCCTCCTCTGGACATTGCTATACCACCCTCCACGTTCCTCGTGGCCTCTGCATGGGGGGTTGTTGGGGGATTCTCAGAAAATACTGGCTCTGGCTGAGCCAAATCAAGGATTTTGAGGCCAGAGCTGGGCTGTGACCTTCTGTAGAGAGGCTGGTGGCTCCTGGGGCTCCCCCACTGCCCCCTGGCTCTTTGGAGAAGCCACCATCATGGGGAGGTGATGGCTATAGGCATGGAGGCTGCCCCCCTGAACTCTCTCACGCTTGCCCACCCCAGGGAAGCGGGAACTCGGTCTGGGCCGTGATTCACAGCCGCTGCTTCCATGAGGTCATCTGTGGCCTCCTCCCTACAAGGCTGGTCCTCCCCTTTCCCTGTGTCTGGCCGGCAGGAGGGAAGGCAGGAGGCGGGCTATCTGTGCCACCATCTGTGCCAACATCTAATTACCCCAGAGGTAATTGCTCTGGGTTTTCTCTGACACCTTGAGATTTCTCTCCTGGCCTTCCGTGGCAGAGCCAAAATAACCCCAAGGAGGCTGCAGGCCCCAAGACAGCACCTATTGCTAAACCCCAACAACTCCCCACCAGCCCCGCCGCGACGTGCCCGAGCTTTGAGACAGTGTGAGTTTATGACAGGTCCCATTAAGTCTCTTGCACAAGCACCGAGTGTTGAAATACCCAACGGATGATGACAGTGTTGAAATAACCTGTCGTCTCAGCACTTTCGCCGTCATTAGCCAGATGTTCCAGCCCTCAGAAGCGTTTGCAGCCTCTACAGGAAGGGAGGGGGCCTGGATCAAGGCAGCCGAGACCAGAGTGGGAAGATGGGGTTGGGGGCCTCTGGGGTCCCCAGAACAGGACAGGTGTGGTGCAGCATTGGAAGACAGGCGGAGGGGATGGGCCGAGCCCTTGCAGCCTGGGTGCCACTGTCCCTTAATCCCAGAGGCTATCATCACCACAGGAGGGGTGGTAGGGCTGAGAGGCCCCCTCATGCTCTTGATGGGAGCTGTCATCAGAGCCGTGAGCCAGGCCCATGGACTCCACGCAGCTCAGGGAGGTTCAGGGAAAGGATGAGGCCTGGTCTTGAACCTGGCTGTGGCAAGGAGGTCTGTTGCCTTTATCACCTGTCTCCCTCCCATCACCTAACTCTGTGGGCAAGAGGAAGAGAAAGACAGCTCCTCCTGCTCATCTTTGTGATCCCAGATTGAGGTGCCAGCAGGGATGCTGAGAACACCCAGGATGCGAGCAGGTGGGAGATTAGGTGCCACTGGGTCACCCAAGCTTCCCTCACTTATGGCTTGTAGGCTGTCTTGACTATTGCTCCAAATGTATGGTCAAAGCAGTGACTTGGGTCGGGAAGACCTTGTTTCCTCCTGGGACACATGCCAGGGGCATGACAGTGGCCTATGGGAGACCACTCTCTAGCCAGAGGGACAGCTAATGGTAGGGACAGAAGGCCAAGGTCTGGGCGCCATAAGTCATCTACTAAGGAAGTTTCAGGAATCAGGCTCCAGCTCCATTCTTTCCTGTGTGACCCTGGGCAAAGCCTTCACCTTCCTGTGCCTCACTTTCCTTGTCTATAAGGGGAAACTAACAGATACACCTGTGTGTGTGTTTTATACATGCCTTCCTGTTGCCTACCTATTCAAAGGGGCTTCCTAGCAATTGTGATCAAATGACATGAGGACCCTTGATGAACATAAGACCTGGCACTGGAAGTGCCCAAGCCGGAGAGGATAACACCAGCTGTGGACAAGACTCCTACATTAGGTGGGTTGGACTGGAGCAGTGTTTTCCAACATTCTTCATCTCATGGCACACTTGAACCTATAGTTAAATGTCCACAGCACACTTAAAATATATTGATCAAAAAAGAGTAAAAAATATATACTTACTGTGCTTGAACTGCTTTCAAAAATAATTAATTAATGATCTTTAAAAATTTTTGCAGCACATCTTAGATCCGAAGATTTATGGCACACAAATTGAAAATCACTGGGCTGGAGGCTGAGTTCCTACATCTGTTTGTGCTTTGGGGAATTAAATAGAGGAGTTTGTAGCTAATAACCAAGACCCAAGGAGCATCTACTGGGTGGGAGAGGCAAAGATTTTATTTTTGGTACCTTTCCCTCTCTCTTGCTTCTTGAGCCCAAAGTTCCTGTGTTCTCTCTCCTTTTCAGGAAAGAACTGGCTGTCTGTCATTTACACTTTAGTGAGAATCATTTTGCTTGGAACCTGGCCTCCCTGGCCTGAAATGTCAAGGAATTCAAGGATCAGGCTGTGTAAATATGGACAGAGTCACATCTCTGAGCTGCTGCTCCAGGCACCCTGGTGATGACAGTGCTGCCATTTTGAGGCTGTGAAGGCCCAGCTTGGCTATGGTGGTCAGTTCTGCCTTCATTTGCCCAGAAACTAGGGGTAGCTTCCTGGCCTCATCTTCCTGGCCCAGAGCCAGACCGGGGGGGTGGGGTGCGGGGGGCTGGTCAGGACCTCAGCCTGAGGCAGGGGACAGTCTGCCTGGGGTTCCAGTTGCTGTGTGATGTTGGGTGAGTGCCTTCTCTCTGAGCTTCAGGTTTGCCATCATTGTAGGGCCTCCAGAAGCATGTGACTTAGAGGGTAACTGTGAGATGTGACATGTTAAGTCGTGTGGGTACCTCTGCAGGAGGGGATCTTATGTCTTGTGGCCTTGACAATGCTTAGCTGGGGGGACCTGCCCACAGTGAGATGACACTAAGTGAGGTGGCTGAATTTGAAAGAACAGTTTAGTTCTGCTGCCCAGCAAAGGGGCTAGTCAGGGGAGCTGGGTGGTCAGGGCACCGCTTGCCCCAAACCTCAGCTCAACATAGAGGCCAGTGTCCATGGGTTGGCGGCTCACCTCTTTTCTTGCTGCCTCTCTGGTCCAGGCCACTATCATCTCACTCTTGGATAGGCCTAGAGCCTCCTAACAGGACCCCCACAGATCAGTCTTTACCTGGTCACCAGAGTGATATTTTAAAATCCTAAATCAGATCAAAGAACATCCCCACTAGCCCAACTGCTTAGACAATTATTGAAGTCTTTCCATTGCATGTAAAGTAAATCCAGACTTCTCTCAGAGGCCCCCTCCATGCACCTTCCCTGCCTCATTCCAGGGCTCCCTCATCCTCCCAGCTCTTCTCACAGCTCCATCTTTCTCATCATTCCTGTTTAAGTGTCAGCTAAAAATGTCACCTCCTCAGGGATGGCCCCCTGAATGACCCTATCTGATGGAGCCCTCCACCTAAGTTACTCCTTGGCATAACCATTTATTTCCTGAAAGTCTCTGTCACATGTGCAATAACTTCACTTATTAAAGATCTTGTCTTTCTTGCCCACCTTTGCATCCCTGCTGTGTCTCACAGCACCTGGCACATAGTAGGTGCTCAATATCATTTGTTGAATGCAATAAGGTATCAGTTGATGAACCAGTACATTTATTAAAGACTTACTACGCAAGTACTTTGCATATAGCCCACCTTTTAATGGGAGCTGCCATTGGCATAATCTGGGGATGTTTAACAACTAGAGATGCTGGTCCAATTGGTTGGAGGAGGGGTGACATTAGTGCTAAAATATTCTCTTGGTGATCCAATGTGTCTTCACGGTTAAGAAACACTGGTGTAAGTGCTTAAAAAATAAACTTTTTATTTGAAACTAATTTTAGACTTACTGAAAAGTTGCAAAATAGAGAGTTCCTGTATATTCTATACTGGGTATAGAACTTCCCCTAAAGTTAACATGTAATATAATAATCACAGGACAGTGATCGAAAGCAGGAAACTAATCCTGGTACAATACTATTAAGCAAACTGCATGTCCTGTTAGAATTTCAATAGTTTTCCTACCACTATCCTTTTTCTGTCCCAAAATCTGATCCAGTATCCCAGGTTGCGAGTGTTTGTCATTTCTCCTTCATCTCCCGCTATTTCTAATTGACCTTGACGCTTTGGAAGTCACTTTTTTTTTTTTGAGACAGAGTCTCACTTATTTGCCCCGGAGTTAAGTACCAGGGCGTTGTAGCTTACAGTAACCTCAAACTCCTGGCCTCAAGTGATTCTCTTGCTTCACCCTCCCAGTAGCTGAGACAACAGGCACCTGCCACAACGCCTGGCTATTTCAAGAGCGAGGGGCCTCGCTCTTGATCAGGCTGGTCTTGAACTCCCCAGCTTAGGTGATCCACCTGCCTCGGCCTCCCAGAGTGCTAGGATTACAGGCATGATCCACCACACCTGGCCATTTGGAAGTCACTTTTAAAGAATCACACTGATCAGTTATTTTGTTGACTTTCCCTCACTTTGAATTTGCCCTATATTTTCTCATGATTGGAATAGGGTCATGCATTTTGGGTGAGACACCACAAAAATAGCATCGTGCCCTTCTCAGTCGATGTGTCTTAAAACACGAACCTCGCTCACTTTGTTGTAGTGGTACACGTTGGTTTTCTCCCCGGCGTGACTGCCTTCCTTCCTTTACTAGTTAATACATCTCTTGGGGACGATACTCTGAGGCTGGGCATATCTTGTGTTTCCTTGGACTTTTATCCATTAATTTTAGCATCCATCTGTGGATATCATAATTGCAACAATTATCACTGGGGTGTTTGTGTAATAGTGACTTTCCTATTTCCTTCTTTTCTTCTGCATGTATTAATTGGCACTCTATGGAAGAGCTGCCCATATACCCCCTTTATTTATTTATACAATTATTTAGTATTTCTTTGTACAACTAAGGTATAGCTCCTCTTTTAATCCCTTTTAAATCTTGCTGCCTGAAGAACCAGCATCACCATTGTGATTCAGGAATGAGGGTGTGTAACACACACCGAGGTCTCCCAGTGAACCAGTGGCTGGGGGGCAGGGGAGCAAAGGCCAGGGTTCAGGCCCTGTCCATTGTTTAGAACTGGGGGGGGCACTGCCACAGCCGCATGCTGTCTCTCTGCCTCTGCTCTCAGTCTTGGAATTCACACTGAGGCTCAGACTCTGGGTAGCCCCGGAGAAAGGGCCCTTTCGGTTCTGGCCTCAGCCTCATCTCCCCCTGTCCTCCCCTTCCTGCAGAGCGCCGAGTCAGAGAGGCATTGCTCCAGGGCTGCTCTTCTGCACCTGATGTGCCACCAGACTGCCGGGGAGCGGGTGTTCCCTGGACTTCCCCTGATGCTGGTACTTGTCACCTGTCTCTTCCTAGCCCATTACTGCTCCGGGTCTCCTTCCTGCACTAGGACTGTGAGCTCCTCTGGGACAGGATGTGGGTCCCTGGATCCCCAGCACTCTGCCCACAGGGGATTAATATTCACGAAATGGATGAAAAATCACCTTCACAGTCTATTCTCTTTGGGCTGCCCTGTGTACCTACTGTGCGCACAGCAGCATGCCAGGGCCTGTAGAAAATGAAGCAAGTTAGAGGGAGTCCCTGGAGGGCTTAGCAGTGGCAAAGGTCTACTGAGTAGCAGGCTCTTCCCACAGTCAGTCATATCAGTTCTCAGTCCTCAGTGCCACTCTATAGATAAGAAAATGGAGGCTCAGAGAGAAGAGGTCACTTGCCTAGGGACACACAGCTGGTTAACATCAGAGCCAAGAATTGATTGAACCCAGGCCTGCGGGATCCCAGAGCCATGCACCAGCCCCCACCCCACACAGCCTCTTCATGCCAGTCATAGAACTTCTTCGGGGCCCCAAATCTGATGCTTTTGTGTGGCTTTTCTGTGTGTCATTAATTGTCCTCAGACCCTACCTCTTTGGGTGTTTCTGTTATCGTTAAAAGAGCAATAAAAGACAGCATAATTGTAAGACAAAGGCGACAGCCTGGCCAGCCCGCCCTGAGGAGTGGAGTGCCAGGAACTTGGGTGTGATCCCACCTATGATTCACGCAGCAAAATTACAGCCTTCCGCATACAGGTGTGTACAAGCCACCGGGTGGGGTGCACACAGACACAGCGTTTTGTGCAGGCAGTAAACCCAGGCCCGTGGTGGGAAGAGGTCAGAGGCCCCCTCCCCTCCCTCTGCTCCCACCCAGGAGACGTGGGCACACAGTTCTTTACAGTTTGCAAAGTGTGTGCATGGACAGAGCCCCAGGCACCCACACTTGGGGTAGGGATGGGGAGGGGACACCATGCCAGAGCTAGGGTGTCCTGGGGTGGTGTGTGGTCAGACCCCAGGGTCATTGCCCTGGATGGAGGGCTTGGAGAAGGCAGCATAGCAGGTTGTGGTCCAGGAGAGTGGGCAAAGAAGTACCCCACTATCCTGATGGTTCCAGGAAGGCTAGGAATCCCCTGGTCCTAGGAATTCCCTGATCTGCAGCTGGGAAGACTTCTTGATTTTTTATTTATTTTTTATTTTGTATTGTTGGGGATTCATTGTGGGTACAAGAAACCATATTACACTGATTGTATTTGTTGGGTAAAGTCCCTCTTACAATCGTGTTTTGCCCCCCCTTTTTTTGAGACAGTCTCACTATGTCACCCTGGGTAGAGTGCCATGGCATCACAGCTCACAGCAACCTCAAATTCTTGGGCTTAAGTGAGTCTCTTATCTCAGCCTCCCAAGTAGCTGGGACTACAGCTGCCCACTATAACACCTGGCTATTTTTTGGTTATAGTTGTCATTGTCGTTTGGCAGGGGCCGGGCTGGATTTGAACCTGCCAGCTCTGGTGTATGTGGCTGGCACCCTAGCCACTGAGCTACTGGTGCTGAGCCAGCTTCTTCATTTTGAAAGGGAGCAGAGGGACACCCACTAGGGCCCCCCTGGACATCAGAACTGGCATGTAGGACTTCTTAGCTGCTTGGTGCAGCATTGGCGGAGGGGCTCTGGGCCCAGCCAGCACAGCCCTGGATCCTGTGGGGCTGGAGATTTTCCATAGCAGAGAGACACCTCCTTATGCAGAAAACTGGTTCCAAGGTGTTATGGATATTGGACATGGGGTATATGGGGGTTTGGGCAACCTCAGGGCTATGGCAGGAACCTCTGTTCCTGCAGATGATTGTGGCCTGAGCACTGGCCATGGGACTATGACCTTTCTTGGGTTTCCATGTGTCTACCTTGCTCAGAGCCCTCTAATGGGTCCCTGTTGCTCTTTCCCCCAAATTGGAGGGCAAGTTCCCATGGATCTAGGAGTTAGTGTTTAGGGATAGTCAAACCACCAGACAAAAACCTGATAGATACCAATAACGTTTACTTACATGGCAAGTTATTTAATTTAACGTCATTATGGAAGTTTGGGTGTGTAATACGTTCACATGATTTGAAACCTAAACTGCTATAAAAAGGCATTTATCCCGTTTTTGTTCCATTTCTACCCATCTCTCAGCCATCTCATCCCTCTGCTTCCCAGAGAAACAATTAATTAGTTGCTTACGTATCTTTCCAGTATTTCCTTATGTAAATGATAAAGCAATCTGTATCCCCCCGTCCCCCTCCACACACACAGGCTGTTCTTGGGTTTTCACCTAATAATATATCCTGGGAGATCTTTCCACATCAGTTTACAGAGAGCTTTTTTTCTTCTCCTTCTTCTCCTTTTGCAACAGCTGCATTGTATTCCGTGGTGTGGATGTACCATAGTCTATTTCACTAGTCCTTTTATATAGATGCTTGTAAGAGAATGACTGGGATGTTGCCAGTTTTCTGCTATTACATGTAGCTGTGATGAATAAGCTTGTGCATATACCATTTCTCACATGCTCAAGGTGTATCTGCTGAGAAAATTCCCACAAGTGGGATTGCCAGGTCACAGGGTAAATGCATTTGTGATTTTGAGAACAATTACTAAGTCATCTCCCACTGAGGTTTCCTGTATCAGTTTACATTCCCACCAGCCATATACAAGAGTGCCTCTTTCACTGACATTCTTACTGAAAGGCAGTGTTGCCATACTTTTGGCTTTTTGCCTATCTGATAGGTAAGAAATGATATTCTGGTGTACTTTTAATTCTTATTTCTCTGAATGAGGCTGAACTTATAATTCTTTTCCTTTGAGTGCTCTGTTCAAATCTTTTGCCCATTTTTCTACAAGATTCTTGGTCTTGTTTCCTAGGAACTCTTTATATAATTGGATGATTAGCTCCTTGGCTATGAGTTGCAAATATTTTCTCCCTGTTTGTCTTTTGACTTACTTTGCTTATGGTGTTTTGTCATGTAGAAATTTATTATTATTATTAACTCATATTAACTTAATTGCTCATATTCCCTGCCCCCCCCTTTTGGATTTTGTTCCCAACATTTTCCCCTCCCCCATGGCTCCACCCTCTTCTCTCTTCCACAACACAGACCACCTCAGGGTGTGAATCCCACCCCACCAATCAGGAGAACTATAACTAAGTGCCCTTAATGGTTATTAGTTGAGTTGTCCCCTCCTCCAGGAAGCCTTCCCAGACATCTTGCCCTTAGGGGGAGTTAGTAAGCTGGTTATTAACCCTGAATTTAGGAAACTAACTCTGTGCTCTCCTCTCAAAGCACCTATTAGCATTATTGGCCGCACTGTAATCGCTTGTTTGCTTGTCTCAGGCTTGATTCCTCCTGGTCATGAATCAGTCAACATGCTTCTTACTCATTTATAGGGCAATAATCTGGCTACGACTCGGAGTGCCACGTGCAAAATGTTTGAGTCTCGTAAAGTGTCAATCAATCCACCAGCATTTTCCGGGTTCTCTCTCAGGGCTTGGCTCTGGGTTTGTCTCCCCATCCCTGTTGACCCCTCCCACAGGCAACTCCTGCCCCCCTCCCCCAGCTAGGCCTCCTCACCCTGGGGGAGAGGGATTTGATGTCCCAGCCAGTGCCCTGGGTCCTGGGCCCTGGGAGAGTATGTCCTGAAGTCTCAGGGCCAGGCCCCCAGCTGGGGCAGGGACCAGCAGGAGCTGCTTCCCAGCAGATGAGGTGTGGCTGGGAGAGAATGACAGGAACTGGGCACAGCCATCCAGTACAAGGGACAGGGCCCTGGCTCTTCCAGCCCCTCCTTCACCATCTTCACATGGAGCTCAGATGTCCTCATCTGAAAATTTAGGACAGTAACCCAGGCCTGGGCGTACTACCTCAGATGACTGTGTTGAGCAGGCTGTGGCTGTGAGGATGCTCCCAGAGCAGCAGAGCCAGCCCTGCTATCTGCCATTTGCGTTGCCCGGTGGCCACTCTCTGCACCTTTCTGCAGGGCCTCAGGAGACCCAGAAGGAATGGTTAGACAAGGAGGCCAGAGTTAGAGGGGGCTGATTCCATTTAATCTGTGGTCAGAGTTTAAGAAGATGGACTGAGTGTCCTTGTGAGTTGGTGAGCTCTCCATCACTGGCAGGGTGAAAGCAAAGGCTGTAGTTTCCCTTGACCGGGAGGCTATGACAAGATGGAGCTCTGCCCCACCTCTAGGTGTGCAGAGCCCCTTCTTTCTTATCTTGCAGAACAGAATGGGGGAGGGGGTGCTGGTTGGGGAGCTGAGGCAGGAACTATGAACCTCATACTTAATTTCCAGTTTGTGACACCCTGGCTACAACCAGTCTGAGGGTCCCTCTGGCTCAAGATGTCCAGTAATGACAATGATTCTACTTAGTTACATGCTGGGGGGCATTTCTTTATTCTCTTCTCTGCCGGATCCTCCCACCCGCAGATGACCAGGAAGCAGCACCCTCTCCCATGTGTCAGTTGCTCGGAGCCAGTCCCTGCACACCAGGCAGATACTTGTCTGGGATGGAGGAGCGACTGGTATTAACTCTCATGACTCAGAGTGGAGGACCAGGGGATCTGTCTGGCCCACTGCTTCCTTTGCACTGTCCACGGGGAGCAGACTTTACCCGGCTGGATCTTTGGTGGGGACTGTACCTCAAGGACATTCTCTCCTCACATGGCTCTCTTCCTTCTGCTTTCCAGAGCCCTCTCTTTCTATCTGGCTAGCCGTCCCGCCACAGGGGGTGGACAGGTGATGGCCATATCCTGGGCTGCAGGTGTTGGCCAGGTGCTAATCAAGGCAGAAGCTTCCCCCTCCTTGCTGGGGGAGGCTGGCTGGGCTTCCATAAGGAGGGGACCGTGGATGCTTCTAGTCCCAATTCTGTCCCTTCTCTCATAGTGTTATGGATGTTTCCTTGACGAGTTACCCCCAAAGAAAACACACCTTCCCAAAGCTAGCATCTCAGTTTCCCAGCATGTAGCCTTGCAGAGGGACTTGGACGCTGATTGAAAGAGTCACTCCCTCCATGGAGGTAAGGATGCATCTTATTTGCTCATCAAGAGCTTGAGCGAGAGAGGAGGGGGACATGCTCAGGGCCACCCGGCCTCTGGCGCAGGTGCTGGAGCCCTTTGGAGCTGGGCTGGCCTCCTGGTTCTGCTGCTTTAATAAGCTTCGTGACCTTGGGCAAGTCACTTAGCCTCTCAGGCCCAGCCCATTGTCACCTCCCACAGGAGGTTGTTGTGGAGATTAAATTAGGTAGTGAGGGTAAAGCATGGCTTGTCTGGGGAGTGGTAACTGCTTGGTAAACAGGGCTGCTCTTGTTGCCTAAAACCGATACCTCAGCCTCTGACCCCCACCCCCCACTGAGTTCTTTTTCTAGCTCTAGGACATGGCCAGGCCCTTCTCCCTGGGCCCCCCACCCCCAACCCATTAGAGCTAGATCATAAAACCTCCAGGGGAGGGAGGCTGGTGACATCTTTAGTGGCGACATTTGGGTGAAAAATTCATGACCATCAGTTACTCTCGGAAGAGGAGGGAAAATGAGCCATTTCCGCAGCTCAAGAACGTGGCTCTTCCTGGCTGCAAGTCCACAAATCTATTTTATGTGACGAGATCTATAGTCTAATAGAAGGAGCTTATCACAGACTTAAGAAAAAGTGCGCCACTCTTCCCCCACCCTCGGCCCCTCAAGGCGCCCTCCTGTGAAATGAGGGCAATGACGCCTCTGGGAGCCACGAAGAGTTCATGGGCCAGAGGAGGCCCATGGGGTGACAGCCAGGGTGACCAGGGTGAGGACCAGGCACCTCCCTCAGTTTGTCTTTGCTGTCCACCTTCCAGGGGCAGATGAGCCATCATCTCTCACACCATAGCCCAGGGAGGCCCGGGAATTAGCCGTCTGCTCTGGGAAAAGGCCTTCCCCTGGCCTGGGAGTTCTGCGACACTGCTGGGCCAGTCTGTCTGTCTGTTGGCACAAAGGAGAAGTGGAGGTTTTACTTCTACTATGGCCTATTGTCCTGGGGAAGGAGGTCTGAGCTGAGATAGGAAGAGGGGATGAAGACAGGTCTGTCTCCAATTCTCCCTAAGACCCAGGAGCCCTGGCTGCATGTCCTTGGAGGCTCCCTAGCTGGTGCCATCCCTTAGGGAAGCTGTAGCCTGATGTTTGTGGAGGTGGATGCTCTGTCTGCAGGAGAGGCCTGTGGGAAGCCCAGGGAGGTGAGAAAGGATTCAAACAACAGGCTGCTCTAGGTTCTGAGGCCCCTACCTGCTTGCTCCAGGAAGCAGTCCTGGAGACAGATTCAGGCCCTGGAGGCACACAGTGACTTTTCTCATCTCAGGCTGCAACATACCTCACTCCAGTCATCTGGAGGGGAGAATGTAGCCACTGGCCCTGTTAGTCAGTGGTGGGCACAGGGTAGCCTGTGGGCTAACCCAGCCCCAGCCTCAGATTGATCATTTATTAACAAATGACTGAGTGAGAGAATGAATGGGTGACTCAGGCAGGAAGGGGGCCTTGCCCTCTAAGATGTCTGGGCACACAGAGGACTGGTGGGCAGCCCTGCTTGGGTTTGATTGTAGGAGGAGCTTGGAGCTGCCTGGGCATGATGTCACCTGGCCTCCGAACGGACACCCTTGAATGGAGGAGGACAGCTCAGTGCTGTAAGGAACAAGGAGTCACTTTTTTTTTTGAGACAGAGTCTGATTTTGTTGCTCTCGGTAGAGTGCTGTGGTGTCATAACTCACTGCAACCTCAAACTCTTGGGCTTGAGCGATCCTCTTGCTTCAGCCTCCCCAGTAGCTGGAACTACAGGTGTCTGCCACAATGCCGGCTACTTTTTAGAAGGGGTCTCACTCTAGCTCAGGCTGGTTTCAAACCCATGAGCTCAGGCAATCCACTCATCTCGGCCTCCCAGAGAAGGAGTCACTTTAAATGTGCTGTTTAGCTAGCTGTTTCTACCTTGTTTAGAAAAAGATTTCAGGAGGCATATAGAGATACAGATAGAGAGGATTTGGGGTTGGCTATGGCAGGAGGATAGCCTGAGGTCAGGAGTTTGAGACTGGCCTGGATGACAAAGTAGATTCTATCGCTACAAAAAAAAAAAATTAGCCCAGCATGGCGGTGGCACATGCCTGTAGTCCCAGCTACTTGGGAAGCTGAGGCAGGAAGATTGTTTGAGCCCAGGAGTACAAGGTTACAATGAGCTTTGATCGCATCATTGCACTCTAGCCTAGGTGACAGAGCAAGACTCTGTCTCTAAAATAAATAAATAAGTAAATAAATTAGGAAATGAGTGAAAAGGGGTAACGAGAGAAACGAGAGGCTCCCTAGGGACAGGAAAATGAGAGGCAGATGATTGCAGCTCTGGTTCAAATTCCAGCTCCACAAAGTTCTGTAACCTTAGGAATCTATCTGTACCCTCTGTGCTTCTATTCC
Source organism: Perodicticus potto (assembly GCA_963574655.1). Classification (NCBI taxonomy): domain Eukaryota; kingdom Metazoa; phylum Chordata; class Mammalia; order Primates; family Lorisidae; genus Perodicticus; species Perodicticus potto. The sequence goes on along the minus strand of CAUYRH010166473.1, from coordinate 65,381 downwards.
TCATCTCTAAATTGGGGTGTGAGGATTAAATTAGATAATATAATGATTATTATAGAGGAGTCAATATAATGATTGATATGGAGCACTCAATAAATAATGGCCAATCACCATAATCAATCATTTGAGCTGCATGGTTTGAGGGCCACTTGCTGGGCTTGATTATTGGATTCCTGGGGTCCTAGTAGGCAAAGTAAAGATGGAAACTCGATCCAATATCACATCCATGGGTCCACTGGAGAACCAAATAGCTGCTGGGGATGGATGTGGACACTATTTCCAGGGATTGAGAAGAGGGAGAGAGGCCTCTACACATCCCACATGGGGCAGTTACAAGGGGAGCATTTTGGGTCACAGCCCCATCATAGGGGCACATTGGCAGCCCAGTGCCAAGCGCAGGCTAGTGGAAGTCACTGTGAAGGCCCGGTCTTACCCAGCCTGGCCTTTCACCTTGTCCTCTCTAAGCCACACCAAACTCCAGCTCCCAGGTTCCTCCACCTCCTATGCCTTTGCTTGCTTTGAGCCTTCACATATGCCGTTTCCCCAGGAGGAACCCCCATTTCACCTGCCCCCTCTCTGGCTCACTCTCCAGGCATCAGCTCAGAGGCCACTTCCTCCAGGGAGCTTTGCCTGACTCCCAGATGGAGTCAGGCTCTTCCCATGTGTCCCAAAGTGCCCTGTCTGCCCTCCAGGGTGGCTCTAGGCTAGAAGTGCCCCGCGTCCTTGCCAGCTCCCCTCTCACACTCCTTGAGAGCAGCAGCTTTGCATGACCCAGGCCCCACCTGGTTCCCAGTGTAGGGCCTGGCACACAGGCATTGAATGAATGAATAAGGAAGTGATTTATTATCACAGCAGTCATGGGAGATGGCTCTTTGGTGTAGTCCGGTGTCCCAGGTGCCGGCAGGGGCAGCAGGGTCTCCTGTGGTCCTCAGCATCTCTGTCCTTGGTGCCAAAACCAGAAACATCATCACTGGAGTGACCTGGAGTAATGGAGAGGGGAAGGCAGCAGTCAAGAAGCAAATAAGAGGATTATTTTTTCTGGAGACTCCAGGGACCTGGAGTACCCACAGAGCAAACATGGGTGAAGCGGCTGAGGGTAGAGCCCAGGAAGAGGTGTTTTGGGTTTGTCATTATAGTCTCCAGTTTTTGTTCCTAGTATTTTCTTTCACATCCCTAGGTTGGAGTCCGAAGCTGGGTTCTCAGGTGAAGGGAGGATCAGATCCTGCTGGAAACCAAAGACTTTGGAGCTAGGAGGCCCAGGGAAGGTCCAGGGAGCTCCTGGGGGACAGGAGCAGCTGGGCAGAGCCCAATTCAGCAAGAGCCCTTTGTCCTCACCTGCTTTACATCAGGCCTCTGCCTACAAGTTTGCTTGTAAAGAAAGTTCTGCTGAAAAACAAAAGCCACAGACCTAGTCCAGAGCCACTGACCAGTACAAGTTGCTGGATCCCCCCAGCACTGGCCTTCCTGCCACCACTGGCTGGGGTGTGAGCAGGACCAGACAGCACTCACTGAGGAAACTGACTGGGCAGCAACTACAGAGACAAGTTAGCTTAGGGAGGGACATCAGGCAGACAGGACCCCCGTGCTAATTTCCAGCAATGTCCTGTCCCAGAACCTCTGCAGTCTGACCCCACGAAGGGGACATTGGGGCCAGTGTGCCAAAGGAAGTATCTGAGTATGTGAATTCAACAGGGCCATGGCCATGGCTGTCCTTTAATAAGTACTGACTGCTAAATGGAAAGAGAAAGGCTGAGTGGCTGAACGGGTGGCTGGATGTTCTTAAAAGGGAATTTTATTAATTGCTTGTTGAGGCCGGCAATTCTGACTGCCGGGTGATACTAAGGAGGGTGTTGACCTCAAGGAACAAAGGGCAGATCATAATCAGGATATCAGTTTTCAGTGTGCCCAAATGCCAGCATTAAAAGTGTTTGGAAATGATCACGTCCCTTAAGTAGGTTAAGCATCTCCATCGCGATCCTGCTTATAGCTCAGCAAAGCCTTTTTTTTCCTTAGGGGGTTCGAAGGCCAGCTTTAGCTGAGCCCATGTCCAAATTAGGCCAAGTCCATGCTGGTGCTGCCTGAATTAGTGATGGCCCTGCCTTCCCAGCTCACGATTGATCAGCTCTGCTCTTACTCTGAGCAGCATGAACAGATTCTCCGGGCAGCTCTGGGCTTCCTACTGTGTTCCCCAGTGTTGAGCCTCAGAAACCATCGCCCTTGGGTACTGATGGTCCTTGAGAGGCTCAAAGGTGACTGTAAAATATTGTCTCCTCCAAGACACCCTGGGACCAAATATCCTTTGGGCAGATGTCATTGTAGGGGCAGGGCAGGTAGGAGTAGAGGGTCAACACAGTGTCCCCTGCTAGAACAAGGAAATGAAGAAATTCACAAGTGGAAGAAGAAATGTGGCAGCCATCTCTGGGAGGGGACTCCAGGGAACAGGGCATGAGAGGGGCCAGGCTCGCCGGGGTGGTGAGGGGATGCTGCCGCCTTGCTTTCTGGGCTGCAGGAGGGCTATGAGGGCTGTACTGCACCCTCAGCCCTAAGATAAATGAACAACAGGCTCTCAAGGAAAAAAAAAAAAAAAGAAAGAAATGAAAAAGAAAGAAAAGAGGGAGAGAAAGGAGGAAGTAGTAGTGTTTGCTGCTTTCTGTGGTGTAAATTCTCCAACCACAGCCAAGACAGGAGCTCTCTCTTGAGGGGTATGGCCTCCCCCAGTGTGCTGCTCAGAGCCACCCAACCCAGCCCACCATTGTATTTTTTTGTTTGTTTCTTTTTATCTTGAAACAGAGTCTCACTCTTGTTTCTTAGGTTAGAGTGCAGTGGCATCATCATAGCTCACTGTCACCTTCCACTCCTGGGCCCAAGCAATCCTCCTGCCTCAGCCTCCTGAGTAGCTGGGACTACAGGCACCCACCATGACTTTTCTATTTTTAGTAGAGACAGGGCCTCACTTTTGCTCAGATTGGTCTTGAACTCCTGACCTCAAGTGATTCTCTGGCCTCAGGCTCCCAGAGTGTTGGGATTACAAGTGTGACTCACCATGCCCAGCTTCCCCAGCTGCACAGGGACAAGGCTATAGAACCTCCATGCCATGAAGGGCCCAGCTGAAACCTCCACTTAGAGATCAGTCATGGAAGTAGTAGTCCCTTAAGTAGGTTAAGCATTTCCATCGCGATCCTGCTTATAGCTCAGCAAAGCCTTTTTTTTCCTTAGGGGGTTCGAAGGCCAGCTTTAGGAAGCCATCAATTCCCATTGGAATTGATGCAGCTGAAGCCTCTGCAGCTTAGGGATAAGTCATGGAGGGCTTCCTGTAGGAAGCAATGCTGAGGTGGGCCCTGAGGATGAGGCTGAGAGACATCTTGCCCAGCAGGATAGTCAGCCCTTGCAAAGACCAGAAGGCAGCTGGGACAGGGGAGCCACAGTGGGATACAGATGGAGAACTGGGAATTCTGATAGCTGCCCAGTCTTTGTACCTCAGAGTATAGTCTCAGGGAAAGAAAGAGCTGGTGGTGGACACGGGTACTCACTGCAGTCAGAGTTAGGGGACCCCAGAACATGACAGTGCCAACATTGGCCAGACCTGGGCTCCAACCCTGGCTCTGCCATCAACCCCTATGTGGCCTTAGGCCCTGAGCACCAGCTTCCGTGTGGTAAAACGCTTACAGGACTGTCGTGAGGAATAAATTAAAGCCCCCCCTTCTTGCACAGGGCTTGGCACGGTGGGGTCTGCCCCTTTCTCCTTTGATTTTTGGGATGGTGGTGCCCTTGGGCCTTCTCAGTCCTGTACAGACCCTAAAGCCCAACACCAAGGGGGCAAAGGCAGAGGCAAGGTACTATCCTGGGGGATGTAATGTGGAAACCGAGGCACTATTCCTTAGTACCAAGCCTGGGCCATGCATTGTGCCAGAAGTCATGCACAATGACCTGTCTTACAGAGATCAATCCCATTTTATAGTTAAAAGGACTGAGGCTCAGAGAGAGTAAAGGACCTGCCCAGGTGGGCCTGGCCCCACCTAGCATCTCAGGCCTTTCCCTCTTCTCGGTTCCTATTTGTCCACCTATTTGTCCTGCGTCTTGGTGCAGGGTCGCCTCTTGGGGGCTGCACCAGAGAAGGGTCAGGCACTCCAGTCTGGTGTTGAGGCTACTGATGAGACCGCTAGGACCAAGGGAGCTGCCCAGGGGCCATTGCTGCCAGGGGCGGAGGCAGGATGGTGGCAGAGGGGTCCTCAGGATGTGTGTCCTGAGTTCGTGGGTGAGCCCAGAGCCTGGAGGGGAGCTCCGGTCAGGAGTTGGGGACCTGGTGGGGAGCAGCCTGGTGAGAGGATGGCAGAGCTCCCAAACTCCGGCCCTGGCCAGCAGCCCTCCCTTACTCCCTATTCTCGTTAGCACGGCGCCACCTAGCGGCGCCAGGGGAAGCGGCGGCACGACCTCGTCCCCGGTTGTCTCTTGTGTCCACAATTCTGCGCCCCAGGGAGGGAGGGCAGGCAGGGAGAGAGTCGGAGGGAGCGGGAGGCCACCCCGACTTCGGCCAGAGGAACAGGAAGTAATGGGCGAGGCTGTAGTTCCTGACGTCGAAGGGGCTGGAGGAAAGAAGATGAGACTGACTCAGCTTTGGCCCTGACATTGACCCGGTAGCTGTGTCTTCAGCCCCTCTCCCTGGGCCAAAGGCGGGGTTCAGGAGGCGGCAAAAGAGGAAGGGCTGTCCAGACTGAGAGGGAGGAAGGCAGCCCCAGGGTTCAGTGGCGGGTGGCACCGGGCTACCTACAGGTGTGGGGCCCAGGGTGGACTACGGGGTGGGACCTGAGGCAGAGAATCCAGGAGCTGCAAGGTCAAGGACCTGCAAGGCCACCCAGTCCTCAGGATTTCCAAGCTCCCCAGCCATGGCCTCATCTCTCTATCCTACACCCCTACCCTGTAAAGTACCAACAAGGAAGGTCACATTTAAGTCAAACAAAACGGACACATCTTTACTGAGCCCGATATTGGGATGACTTAGTCTGAGACATCCTGTGTGTGTGGTGCTCAGCTCCAAGCCTCGGGGAGGTGGTTCTGGATGTTCCACGGAGTCTGTGTTGATCTGGGACAAGCCGCACCCACATCCCAAAGGCCCTGTGGTGCTGGGAATTTCTGCTTGTGGTCTGGAGGTGGCTGTGGTCCTTGAGTGTGCGGGATCCTGACTCTACTGGGGCACCTCAGAAGAAGACAAGGCCACGTACACCTGCTGTAGGATGTTAGGGCATCAGTGTGGTGGGGGGTGTGTGTCTGTGTGTGGAGGGGGTCCGTGTAAATGTACTTCTGTGTGTTGATGTGTTTGTGTGTACCTGATGAGCATGTGTCTGTGTGTGTGTGAGTGTGTCTGTGAGTGAGCATCTGTGTGTCTGTATGAGTGTGTGAATGCACATCCATGTGAGTGTGTCTCTGTATTAGTGTGTATGTAATGTATATCTGCGTGTGTCGGTGTGACTGTGTGTGTATGTAAGTGCGCCTCACACTCAGGGGTGCGAATGTGTGAGTGAGTGCAGCTCTGGGTAGAGGAGGACCTCATGGCTGTACACTTTGGGAGACATGCCCTCCACTCCTCCCAGGGGCAGCAGGTGCCCTCCGGTCTCTCTGGAGGGGCCTACAAACTCCTCCTGGGGTCCCCTTCCCTCCTCACACACACACCCCACTCTCCCAGATGCTCTGCTGGGGGAGGATCAGCCCACCCAGCTTCATGGTGTCAGTCTGCGATCTGCATAGGGACATTCAGGTGGAAAAGATGAGGATATGTGGTGTGTGCTTTTCAAAGCCAGGTGCATGAAGACTCTGTGTTTCTTCTGCTGTTCTGGGGGACCTGGAAAAGTCTGGAACATGCAGCTCCAGACCTGAGTGAGGAGGAATGGAGACCTGTGACTCAGCGGGCTCTCCGACTCTGATGAACACTGTGACCTCTCCTGTAACCACACTTGGACTCTGTTTTCTGGAGAGAAGGCAGGGCAGCATACTTTCCATCTTGAAATGATAATGGTCAGGGGACCAGAGGATGCTGCCCACAGGTTTGACTGGTGTTGGTTGCCCTTTTTTAATGCCCATCCTGGGGCCAGCAGGCCACAGGTGGCTACGCAGAGGGGGAGGAGCTCCTGCTGGCCGAGCCGACTGTGGCCAGGGCTGCCAACAATGTACCTTGTTTAGCCTCTCAGCAGCCCCGGTTGTAGGGCTGGGGCTAAACCTCAGGGAGGTTAAGGTTATGAACCTCCTCACTCAAGGTCCCGCCATTTGTAGGTGGCAGAGAGGGCATTCGAGCTCAGGCCCGCACATCCCAAGGCCGTGCAGATGCCTAAAGGCAGGAGCACTGACCAACATCAAGGATGTGGTGTGAGTTTAGACAGGGGTCTGGGCAGGGGGTCTGGCTTCTCTGACCTCTGCCTGTGTGTGCCATGCCACAGGGAGAGATTGTCTTGGGGCTTATCCTGAGACTGAGAATCTCTGTCCTTTGTCCTTGATAACAACTCTCAGGGTTCCCAAGGAGGCAAGAGGCTCTCCAGGAAACCAGCAACTATTTTCCCACCTCTCTCTCCTGCCAGGAATTCACTGTCTCTAGACTTCCTCCCCCTCCCTCAACCCAGTGTGAGGGCTGCTCACTAGTCTCCTGCTCGTCTTCTTCTAGGAGACTAGCCAGTCTTTCCCTTAGGCCTCAGGGAGACCCGGACAACGAACCAGCACCACTGGAGGGATCTAAGGTGCAGTGGGGGCCTTGAAGCCACGCAGAGCCCCCGGACTGTGCACCCACTTGACGTGGGTTTGCCTCCATTTTCTCCCCTGGGAATGAAGGCATAGGGCCCCAGAGAGGTCTGCCCACCTGCAGTTATGTGGTGAGGCTTGGGTGGTGGGTCTCCAGCTCCTTCCCTGGACTTTTGCTCTCCTTGGCCGCCCCCAGAGCCTCTCTGCTCTTTCTCAGCTTCTTCTGTAAGGAGGGTTTGGACCAGGTGAGCAGGAAACCAGCCCGGCTGCCATGGCTGCCTCTGCCCTCTGTGCTCTGGCCTCCCTCAGACACACCTGGCCCCTGGTTCCTGCGCTTCCCTGCTCTTTGCAAATTGATTTCCTGCCTGTTCTCTGCTTGGGCCTCTTATTGATCAGTATTAGTGTCAAAAGACAGGTGAGGAAACTGAGGCTTATGGAGGAAAAGAATTTGCATGAGGATGGTTGTGCCTAAACTCAAAACCCTGGGCTGTGTTCTCTTTCCAGGGATTGCTGGGTGAGGAGTCCCAGGAGTATCTCGTTCTCACCCAATGACTGCTCTCTGAGCAGTTTTAGCTTTCACCCTGTATGAGCATAGGGATGATAATAATGTATATTGAGAGAAGTTTATTTCTCTTGCATATAATTGTTCAAGTGCAAGCAGTCCAGGATTTCCTTATCAGTTCCAGGAGGAACTATTTTCCTTTTGTCTTGCTCAAAAGGTGACTCTCAACTTTGAGTCCAATGTGATTGCCCCAGCTCCTGCCATCATTTCTACAACCCAGCCAGTGGTAAGGAGGAAAGAGAAAGGGAAGAGCTTATGCTTTTCCTTATTTTGTTCCCCAATTTTAAAAAATTGTGTTAAAATATACATAACATAAAATTTGCCACCTTAACCATTTTCAGGTTATAGTTCAGTAATATCAGGTATATTCGTATTGCTGTGCAACTAGATAATGAAGATATTTTATAGAAGAAATTGAGGTTCAGAGAGGTTAAGCATCTTCCACACTCACACAGCATGTGAATGACAAGACTGGCTCTCATAGGTCTTGTGACTCAAGGGCCTGCTTTGAAGACTTCTGCTGGAGCTGTGAGTGTTGCTTTTGTGAGAAATTGTGGCCATATAAAGAGTATGGGGGGTTGTCCCCAATGTTCCCCTCACCCTAAGCAGACAGAGACTCCATCTGGGGCCTCCACCCTTGGGAGCTGGGCCGGGAACTTCCCTGTAGCCCAGCAGAGTTCACATTAGCACTCTGCCTGTTTTTCCCTGCTCTTCCCAGGGACTTTAAGATGCTGGGAAAATAGGAAGGACTTAGTAATGAGTTACTTTAATTGGATTTTCCCCCAGTATTGGTATGCAGAGGTTATCGTTGAGTGATTTACTGAGTGGCCCATGCCAGAGTTCAGCTGCGGCTCATACTCAAGTGTGTGCTTGTGTGCGCCTGGTGTGCGTGTGTGAGCACACACATCTGTACAGACATACATGTGTGTGCGCACGTGTGCCCTGCACTCTAGAAGGGCCTTGAATAACTCTTTATCTGATGGGCACTTCTGCCTTCCCACCCCCATCCTTGACTCTCACGGGGAGAACCTGGGGCCTGCAGCAGCAAAGGGGGCTGCCAGCTGGGCGCCACAAGAGGCTGAGTCTGGGATGTGTGTGTTGTAACTGGCAGCCGGGCACATGAGTCACTGGCCAAATTAACTCAAGTTTCCTTTGGGGAAAAATGTAATCAGTTATTGCATTCTGGTCCATTTTAGCAAATTAACTCGTCCAGTTTTTTATTTTTATTTTTTTAATTTGGAGGGAGTGGGAGCTACAGATGGGGAGGAGCCTGTGGAGGCCTGGGTGAACCAGGCAGCTGGTGCGTGTGAGAAAGCCCTGAGGGTGCTCAAGGACAGACTTCCAGAGATGGTGGGCTGGGGGCTGAGCCTGGGGCAAGGGCTGCAGTTGGTGGTGGCTGACTGTGGCCCTAGGTCCTGCTGGGACCTGGGGTTGGAAACAATCATTTGAGGGAGAACTTCGGTGCCTCAACATTTTTGTACCCACCACCCAGGAGGGCAGGGTAGCTAGGTTGTGAGGAAAGTTCCCGGGGGGCCTGAGGAGTTCTGCTGGGACATAATGCGTCCTCGCCAGAAGGCGCCATTCTGAAAGATAACATGGGGCCTGTGTGTGGGAATGATCCCTGGCATCACCCTCACCCTCGTGCCCTGTGCGGGGTTGCCCTCTTAGCAGGCCTTTCACATTCCCGCTCCTTCCACATGGACCCTGAGGGAGGCACTGCAAACCCCACCTAGCTCCCTGAGCAGGGCAGTCCCCACCAGTTCACACAGCAACCCCAGCTCCCTTCACCTCTCCGTAGGGGCACGAAAACTGGTGCCTAAATGGTGGGGGGAACAAGAGGCATTTGATCTTAAAGAGCTAGACCAGCCCAGTAAGCCTGAGGGTGCCTGATGGGTCAGGCCCTGGGGTCTCCTGGTAGGAGTGGCCTAGCAGACTGAGTGACATCTGCCCTGTTTGGAGCCTTGACAGACACCCTTCTTCCCTGGAAGGTCCAGCACTCTGTCTGCATCAGGCCTATCCAGGCCTTACCATCTCAAGCTCTGCTGTCCCTGAGAGTCTTTCAGACTGTCCCCAGGCCGTTGTGCACCCTCCCCTTCCCTCCCCTTTCTCCTCCCCTTGCCACACTGCTCTGCGCCATGATGCTGCTGGCCATGGGTGCTGGATTTGGGCCCACTTCAGGGACAGAGAAATGTCTGCCTGCATGAGCCGTAGCGGAGAAGGGGCTGCCCACCTGGAGCCCATAGGATGGGAGACGGGAGGGATGGGGCTGTGTTCACTCTGAAGTTGATGCTGCCATCAGGAGGGCCAAGCCAGAGCCCATCCTTCCTCAGACGGCCCCCAGATACTGTGCAGCCCACCCCTAAGCAGCGGACTTAATTCTAGAAGTTTCTACTGGGCGTCAAGAGCCCTATTCCTTCTGCCCAGAGGCCTCATTTCTGCTGGTGACTCACCGGACTCAGGACTGGGACCGGGCCACCTGGAATGGGCTTTCTCCAGCTGAGGGGTGAGACAGAAAGGAAGAGCTTACATTACAGTGCGTTCCTACTGTCCTGCAGGTGTGTTTGGGGGTGTGTGTTCGCGTATGACCTATGTGTATATCCACATCTACATTTACATACACATTCCCTAGACACACACACTTCTACGCTGAATGTCTACTCTGGCCACCCGCCTATTCTGTGGGTCATGGAATTGCCAGTGATTTTTATTTCTATCTTTGTTCTTTTCTGTGTTTTCTCAATTTTCTACAAGAAGAACATAATAGAAAAATGAAAAAGGAAAACAGCTCACCAGCCATTTGAGGAAATGCTAACAGGAAGGAAGCCTGTCTTGAGCGTGAACAAAGCCCCCACAGGACTAGGGTGCCTTTCCTGTCTGGAGGAGGGTGGGCCATGGGAGCTGTGGGTGGGTGAGTGGCAGGATCGTAGGGAACACAGCGGAGGTATTTATTTAGGAAGGATCCAGGGCCTGCTGGCCCTCCTAGTGGGCCTGTCCAGACCATGGAGGAGTTGGGAGACCCTGGGAGAGAATTTCCTTTTGTGTCCTTGCAGCCTGGTGCTGGCAGCTTTGGTGGCAATGAGATGGTGCCCTCGCAGAAGGTTCTGATGTCCTTGATGCTAGACATCCACCTTTGGAGCAGACCTTGCCTTCATCATCAGTGGCAGCACTTTCTGTGACATGGGCAGTGTGGCCATCCCTTGAGACTCTTAGGAGCCCAGGGGGCCCCACTACTGGGCACTGGACAGGGAGGAGAGACTCTGGGGACACTGTGGCTTAAGAAGAGGGTTTTAAGGCACTGTAGGCCACCCCAGGGGCTCCAAATGTGATCTGGGAGGATCAGAGGGGACAGAAGGTCCTCCTGCAAAACCATGGCCTTCCAGGATCACAAGCCCAGTTTGAGAATCAGATGCGGGAAGGAATGCACATCTGTACACATGTGCATTAGCATGATGGGGGCTAGGGCCTCAAACCTGCTGGAATTCATGCCTGGGTGGCTGGTGTGGCAGATGCAGCTGGCTTGTGCTCCATCCCTTTCCCCTCTGTCCCCTTCCTCTTCAAACAGTCCATGTGTCAGCACCTACTCCTCTTTATTGAGGGACTTCCCTTGGGCTACTGACTCCTGCTTTGCAGAGGGAAAGCTGGAGGAGCCTAGAAATTTATGTCTCCCTGGAGGTGGCTTTCAACCAATGACTGACAAGTTTGGATATGGAGGTAAAAATACTCCCCCACCCCAGAGTGAGACACTGGACTCTCCAGGGGGCCCTCTCTTTTTCAGACACTCTTGCCCATTCCCCTGTTGAGTTTTTCCTGGGAAGATCTCCCAATAAATCACCTTCATAGGAATTCTCATCTTGGGCAGGTTTATGGAGAACCAGCCATGGACGGCAGGTGGGAGGGAGTCCTGGGTCCAGAAGTATATACCCTTCCGCATCACAGCTGAACTGTACAAACGGCTGTTTCCCCCATTGTCGCATGGGTGGCATCTTGCCTTCCTCAAATTTCATATCTGTTTTTGTCATTCATCAAGACATCTTGATTCTTTATAGTTAACAGCAATTCATCGTACTCCCAAGCAAGCTGGAGGAAAGAGCTGAGGCTTGTGTGTGTTCAATCTATGAGCACTCACCATTCCCCCAGCTCTGTGTCCCCACTCTCTCTCCTCACCTTGTGCATGTGGCTGTCCCCTGCCAGCTTCTTTTCCACTGAGGGTTAGTGATACAGCCCAGGCCTGATACTGACGGTTACGGGTGTGGTGAGGGGTTCCTAGCCCTGGGACACTGGCCTCTGCTGTTTGGACAGCCAGCTTGGGGTTTTGGCTTCTGGGGCACTGACTCCCACTCTTCCCACCAGATGCCCTGGCAAGAGTAAAGATGGGGAAGCATTGGGCAGCTCTGATGCATACCCTGATTCCAGCCTCTGTACAAACAGCGTTCAATGGATCTGGAAATCTGGCCACTGCTGCTACCATAGTGTGACAACAGGATGGGAGCTTAGGTGGGCACATTGGGGCCAATCTGAGCTTTACGCTAGTGTTTGTGATGGAGACTTTGTGAGAGTTGGGTGGTCAGAGCAATGTAGGAATGCCTTGGGGACAGCCTGTCTGTCCGTGGTCCTCTATGGAGTCCACCTAGTAGGTGTTTTGGACACATGAGGGGGATCTTCATCAGTCATCACAATGTTGGGAGGGAGGATTCTGGTGCCAGGTGGGTGGCAGTGGAGAGGCAGGTACTTTGCAAAGTGCCCAGTGCCCCTGCTCTGTGAAGAACAGTGCATCTCACACAAGTTGCAAATGAACCAGACAGCCCTGTGGGTGAAAAACCCATTTAAAATAATCTGGGCCTAGAATCAAATTCCATTTTACATATTAATGCACAAGATTTTTTTTTTTTGTCCAGTCTTAACATTTACTGAATCTCCCAGGAATGTAACTACAGTGAAAATGCAGGCAGGACTGTCCTTTTTAGTGTGTGGCAGGATTTCACAAGCATGTTCCCCGTTTCAGACAATCTCATCCTTGAATGGATACTGCTCGTGGTATTTGAGTCGCTCATGTCACACAATGGTGTCAGCCTGCGTTTAGAAATGCCACACTGATGGTGTGTCTACCTGCAGGGGCACAGTTTGACTGCTTCATTGTGTTCTCTGGTGCAGACACTCCCAAGCATTTTAAAATTAAAATATTGTTTGATTATAAATCACTTTCCTTTTATTTTTCTGTTGTATCACAGGTTAAAGGCATTACTAAATTGATTTAAAAAAATTCCATGTGTGGATATGTTATATTATCAATAAACTATATTTCTGGAGAGAAAAGGAGATGTACAAACTATTTGTGGTAGGCTGGGCTGATAGAGTAAAGTTCATTTCACAGATGGGAAAATTGAGTCCAAAAGGCACAGTGACCTGTGGGGAGGTCACAGCATGAATGAGTGGGATGGGGCTTGAACTCAGGGCTCTTTTTGCTCACTAGTCTCTGGGCAGTCCCCCTCAGCTTCCGCTCTCATGACAAGCCCCACTCCCCGCTATAATGGGAGATAAAATATTTTTTTTCAACTCTCAGTTTATGGCCTTTCTTTCTTTCTTTTTTTTTTTTTTTGAGATAGGGTCTCACTTTGTCACCCCTGGTAAAGTACTGTGGTGTCATAGCTCAAAGCAACATCAAACTCTTAGGCTCAATTCTTTTGCCCCAGTCTCCTGAGTAGCTGGGACTACAGGCACCTGCCACAATGCCCGGCTATTTTTAAAGGTGGGGCCTTGTTCTTGATCAGGCTGGTCTAGAACTCCTCCTTAGGCAATCCACCCACCTCGGCCTCCCAGAGTGCCAGGATTATAGGCATAAGCCACCACTCCCAGCCAGTTTGTGGTCTTCTGTTTGTAATTTATTGGAGGTTTCCTGAGCAGCCAGAGAGGCCCCAGGCCAGGTTTGCTGGTGTCCAGGGCCTCCTCCAGCTGTCTTGCTGTGCAGGCCCCTCTGGCCAGTCTGCCTACAAGCCAGACTGGAGGCTGGGGGTGGGGCCAGGTGACCTCCTGTGACCTCATCTAGCCCAGACACTATTTTTTCTCCTTCTAGATTGTTTTTCCAATCACCAAATGAATCTGAGTGAGACTGTCTATTCTTTCGACGACTACCTTTCAACTCAAGTTATGGTTTTATAAATAATATATATGGCAAGTCAGTGCTAGGGAAAGGACGTTCATTCCACTCTGAAATATTTATGGCCTGGAGTGTCTGCTTACTTTTCTTTGGAGTCATTTTTTAGCACGTTTTGCTAGAGACTGCGACAGCCCAGGGCATCTTCAGAGGCTGCTGTGTGCCGTGCCTCTCTAGCCAGGCCTCCGGGCTTATCCATCCTGCGGACGTTGCTGGAGATGGCAGCTCTGCCTGGGGATCACTCCCCAACCCAGACCTCCTAAATTATCTCAGGAAACGCTCTGCACCAGTGACAAGAATCAGCACCACTGCCTTTGAAACTGACATGGCTTCACAGAATGCAGTTTGAATAACAACAAACACTCATCAAACGTGCTCAGATAGGACCTTCACTGCTTGGGCCTTTCCTGGGAGGTGGGAAACTGAGGTTCAGAGAGGTTGAGGAATTTCTCAAGGTCATGCTATAACCACAGAGGAGACCCTGCATTTTCACACAGACTGCCAGACCCCTCCTTTCCATCTTTTCTCCTATACCAAGCTGCTGCCCACTCTGGTCCTTTACTGGGCAGTAGCTGGGACCAGAGTTGGATTCCAGATCAGGTTTATGGCAGTGTCTGCCCATTTGCAACAGTTTGAATTGCTGGAGACTTGGATCCGGGAATAACAATCTGCATTGCGCATCCAGGCTTTAATCCCAATCCCTAGGGCAGTGGATGCATTCCTGAAAGTGCTGAAGTGGGTTGGATGGGAGTCTGAAGAATGATGGTGCTAAAAGGGCCCATAGGGTCATCTTGCCCAATTGCCCATGTTACGGGAAGGGAGGATTAAGACTGACAGAGGTAGGGATTTGCCCAAGACTATAGAGGTTATTGGAGCCCACTGGTTATGGTGGCATCTCTTGGAGTCCAGTCTTCTGGTCAACCTCCTCTCACTCTCCATAACCCCCTCTCTTCTAGAAGAAAACTAAGCCTTGGGAGGGAAGGAGCTGGTTCAGAGTTCCCTGGTAGGTGGCTATAGAGCCCTGTTTGTCCTAAGTCTGGCTGTAAATTCGTGAATGAATTAAATCAATTGGAGGCTGTGCTTGAGGGGAAAAATCAAGGCTATTTCTGAACAAGCTGGACCATGGAGTGGGCTGTCATTAATACAATACAGACATTTAATCAGCAAGCTGAATTGAGTAGTGCGAACATATCTTGCACTATTTCTACACCTGGAAGGACCATTTCCTATAGGAAAGAGGACTTACATTCCTGACAGTTGGTGACTTTGGGTAGCCTGAGGGCAGGGCAAGGGCTGAGTCCTCACTGCAGCAGATGACAGAGAATAATTGTGAAATAAATAGATAAGAATGTTTCTAGAAAAGCCTAGCTCAGTCCTGAACCAAAGAGAATAGTTGGGCTGTCTAGCCCTGGCTGTCTTTGGCCATGTTCCTCCCAATACTGGACCTTCCCTCTCCTTGTGCAATACAGTCACCAAAGAAGGCCCCAGGTGCCAGGAGCCATGCCTTGAATAGGGGCTGGCCCAGGGTGTACTGACAGAATACAGTCGACATGACTATGTGCCTTCCATGGCTAAGTCAGAAGTAGCCTTGCAGCTTCCGCCTGGCACCCTGCTAACACCTGCCCTGGGGGAAGCCAGTCATCATGCAAGAAGTCTAACTACTCTGAACAGCCCTGTTGTGAGGAAGCCCAAGCTAGTCGGCTGGAGAAGTCCAGAGAGAGAGATCTGGCCAGGCCCTGGCTCTTCCAGGTGCCCCATCTGAGGCACCAGACATGTGAGTGAGGAAACCATACTGGACTTCTAGCCTGGCTAAGGCCCTGCTGCCATCTAAGTGTAACTACCTGAGCAACCCCAGGCCAGAACCATCTACCCAGCAGAACCCAATCCTCTCTATAGAACCCTGAGGGTGAGAATAATAAAATTTGTATAGCCACTGTGTTTGGGGGTGCCTTTTCATGCAGCGATGGGCAACCAGCCTGAACACCTGGCACTGCTGATGCAACCTGGGCCTGAACCAGACCTCCAGGGTGCTGTGGAGGTTTCAGCATTAGTCTTCTCACAAGCAGGACTGAAGCCAGGCAGCCTCTCAGACAGAGCCCAGAGAGTCTGTGTTTCCTCCACAAAGGCAGAGGAGCTGCTGAGAGCATGCCCAGGTATGCAGAAGGCCAGGGCCAGTGGAAGGAGGCCCTCGCTGTCCCTCCCTTCTGGACAGCCCCCTCCAATCTCAAATTACTCCCAGAACTCATCCTTGGCCTTGGTTTCTGACTGTCTTGCAAAAAGTGAGGTCAAGAGGCCCCAGAGTTTCCCTAGAAAACCCACAGTGGTGGGAGAAGGGCTTTCTCCAGGCCTAGCACTATGCAAACGGTTACTGGATGAGACAAAATGCACACAGAAATTGAGAGTGAATGTCTAGAGACACTCAGAAATTTGACATCACCACAATGTCTAAGCTTGTGATCCATGGACTTGAACAGGAAATAGATTAGTTTGGGTTTGGTCAACTTGTGAGGTATTGTCACATTTGATCTGAGAAGCATTGTGTGCAGCAGCTCCATGTCGTGTACACAATGGACAGCTAGTTTGAGAAGCAGAGTTCAGCCTGTATTGTTTCTTCCTGGCTGCAGGGTCACATATCCCATTGGCGAGTACAGTACGTCTGGATCTCAACTCCCATGCTCACTTTCTCTTTCACCCCAGCTGGGGGCATTTGTGCAGTGCACAGGCTGCACCACTGTCTATGGGTAGCCATGAGTGGATACTTGCCTCTGCTGTAAGGTCTTGAGTAGCCTAAACTTCCTCTCTTTCCTCCAGGAGCTACATTTTTTGGGGGCTCAGGGTTTGCCTCACACAAGAAATTTGACTTCCCATCTCTTAAGACAAATAGCTAGAGGATTTGAGGACTTCACATGTCTTTTTGTTAAAACCAGCTGTTAACATCAGAGTCTGGGAATCAGTGGCTTGAATTTCATTTAAATACATGAGACCTCAAGTAGCAAATTCACTTAGGTCAAGACCTTTGAAATATCTGAGGAAGAGTCAGAAAGCTTAATGGACCCCAAGTATTAGCACTTCCAGAAGCCAGGAACCAGCTGGCTTTGGCTGAGTGGGAGGCGACCCCCCAGCCTGTTGTACCTGAGGTTGTTTGGGGAAATTCCAGATCTGGGGTGGGTCATTCTTGCCAGCTCCAGGGTTTGGCTTGGAGGTCTTATTGCTCAAAGATTAATTGAGTCCTGTCACACAACTCCAGCCAGTCCACCTCCCAGGACATGAGGCTCCAGCTGGAGGGGGCACTTCTCCTGTGGGCCCTCTTATTGCTGGGCCTGCCTGCAGCAGACCAAGGGTGGGCTTGGGCGCTGCAGGGAGGACCTGCCCCTGACTTCTTTTGATAACTTTGGTGGGAGAATCACTTTCTAAGCTGCTTTTTACTTAAATAATTTAATATAAAAAATATATTCATGGTGATCATTAATTAAATGTCTACTTATGATTGCCAGTGTTTGGGGCAATTATTGCACAGACTCAATCTTATTTTCATAACTGCTCAATAAGGAAAATGAAGGTGATGAGTAGAATAATGCCAGCTCCCCATCTCAAGCTATCCCCTCACTAATCCCCAGAACCTACGAATCTGTCATTTACACGGTAAGGGAGAATTATGATTGCAGGTGGGATTAAGATTGCTAGTTGGCTGACCTCGAGATAAGAGGTCATTCTGCATTATCTGGTAGATAACCATTGGGTCCTTTAAAGCAGAAGAGGGAGGCAAAAGAGGAAGTCAGAGTTAAATCTGAAGATGCTACCCTGCCAGCTTTGAAGAGTAAGGGGACACAGGCAGGAGTATGGGAAGTCTATAGAAAAATGAAAAGATAATAAGACAGACTCTCTCCTAGAGCTTCCAGAAAGGAACGCAGCTCTGCTGACACCTTGGCTTTATCCCAGTGAGACCTATTTTAGGCTTCTACCTCCAGAACTGTAAGATGATAAATTCATGTTGCTTTAAGCCTCTAAGTTTGTGGAAATTTGTTGCAGCAGGAATAGGAAAAAAGTACAATGAGGTTCAAAGAGGCTTAGTAATTTGCCCAAGATAGCATAGCATTGAGCCTGCAATCCTAGGTGGGTCTGATTCTGGAGACCTTGTTCTTTCCTCTGCTCCACACTGCCTCCTACTGGCACTCAAGTTGGCCTTGGTGTGGGTTGGGGTGGTCCCCCACCCACGGCCAATGTACCTGAGAGCTTTGGAAGTGTCTGAGAGAAGATGTCTTTTTTTTGAGACAGATTCTCAGACTGTCACCCTGAGTAGAGTGCCATGGTGTCAGCAACCTCCAAATCTTGTGCTCAAGCTATCCTCTTGCCTCAGTTTTTCTATTTGTAATAGAGATGGGGGTCTTGCACTTGCTCAGGCTGATCTCGAACTCCTGAGCTCAAGCAATCCATCCACCTTGGCCTCCCAGAGTGCTAGGATTACAGGTGTGAGCCACTGTGCCTTGCCTTGAGATTTGCAGATTTCTCTTGCGAATTGGTAAGATGCGTATTTGAATCTCCACTGTTCCACTTGGAAAAGGTGCATAACTTCTCTGATCCTCAGATTCCTCATGAATAAAAAGGGGTGTCTATGCCCACTTGACTACAAGGGCCCTGCTGCTCAGTCCACAGCAGTTCCCTTCTCACACATTCGTAGCTGTCATCCATCACCACTTAGCCTCATGCCAGTTGCCCGCCTGTCTCCAGCAGAATAATTCCTTTTGATTCTCACTGGTCTTTCTTGTGGATTCAGACACCTCCCAGGGACAGGTTGGTTCCAAAGGACCCTGGGCAGTTCATCTTGCATTTGTTATGATTTTACTCTTCATTTGGATCTCGACAGGCATCTTTCTGTTCTTTTCCTCTATTTGTGGGAGCTAAAGAGAGGTGTTCTGATCACACAGCTTGGTGTCTGTCCCCAGTGCCTCAGAAGGCTTGTGAACAAACAGAGAGGGGCAGCCAGCACAGGTTCACCGAAGGTCTCCAGTGGCACACCACAGGGCTCTGGCTTAGATCCGAGTTTTGTCACTGATTTGTATCTGACAGAAATGAAGCCGGCTAATCAGATCTGCGGACTGTGGCGATGTGCTTGGGGTTCCCAGGATCGTGGGTAGGATGATGGTGCATGGCACACTCCCAACAGGGGACAGAGGGCCTGGTTGGAGACGAGTAGTCTGGACCCACTGGAATCTGCTGGGGGGAACACGCAACACCTCTGGAAAAGTGATTCCCTTCATCTGGGACCTTGGGGTGCCCTTCTGAAATATAATAATCTTACTAAGAAGTCTGTTTTATTGCTGGGATGCAGCTGAGTGAGGTCTTCAGTGTAAGAAGGCCATCCAGGGTGGTGAGCTGCACTAGGACAGGACTCAGGTTGGGTGCACCGTTGGGAGCCTGGGGACAAGGCAGTCTCCCTACCTGTTAGCAAGCTGTCTCGCCAGGGTGAGTGACCATACGCCCCGTTGGCTGCCCCTGCCAGGACAACCAAACAAGGAAGAGGGGGCAGAAGTGGCTCCTCTTTGCTTAACCTGTGCTTGGAGGAGCTTCTCTCCCCCCAGCTCCCAGAGAAAGGGCCCTGCGTGGACTATCACTCCAATCTGGACTCTGTCCCATTTTTTCAAAGCCATTTTCCCAGTGAGGCCTTCCCTGGCCATACTGACTCACCTAAACATCTAACCCACTGTAGATTTGTGCTCAGAACATATTTGTTAAATGAATGAGTGACTGGAGGGAGGGACGGATGGAGAGAGGGAGAGGTGTAAGCAGTGCTTTGTAAGCATAATCCTACTTCTGAGGAGTCAGAAGGGCTGGTTGGTTTGGGGACCAGTTTTGTCACAGAGCCACCAGTGACTGAGGAGTCTTCTCGGAGGTTGACAGAGGCAGCAGTGAGCGGAGGATTTCATGAGAACCAGATGTGGTCCCAGCTGCTTCTCTGATATCTCCCAGCTGTGCAAACTGGGGCAGGCAACAGCTTTTCCACTTGTGTTATCTGCAAAATGAAGATGAAGCAGTGACTTCAAAGGCATCAAGGACCCTGTGTGCAGGGGTCCTTGACCTCCAGGTACTGAAGTACTTTAGAGTTTGAGAGGAGTGAGGGGGATGGATCTGTGTGCTCCAGTTCCAAAGAGCCAGAGCAGAGTCTGGGCCATGGCGTGCAGGGTCTGAGGTCCCTGGGGTAGGAGGCAGTGGAAGAAGTAGGCCCTGGAAAACCCAAAGGGAGCGATGGCTCTAGAAGCCCAGACTCCACCCAAAACAGACTCTGGGTGGAGGTGTGTGGGGGAGAAGTTCAATGGTGACACTCTTGGGACTGACACCTAGAAGGGAGGGACTGCACAGCTTGGAACAGAGTTGCTGGGCAGTTGCTATAAGACCTCAGGCCACCTTGGGGCTGGGACAAGGCAGTCTAACCCTTTCACTTATCACCTGTTGGGCACAAGCTGCCCTAGGAAAGGCCAGGCCTTGGATGAAGTATTCTCTTTAGAGGGTGGCAGTGCCAGGAACCTTCTTAGCAGGTGGGGATTGATCCTTCAGATCTGAGGGGGCCTTTGGGCAAAGATTCACTGTCCTGCTCCTCTGTGGCCACTGAGGTCTTTCAACCTTTGCCTTCTGTGACCTCTAGCCACGTGGGCACCTGCAGGGCTCCAGGCCCTCATCCATGATGGCCAAGAATGAGAAGCCAGGGCAGGCTAAATGCAGGTGGGGATCGGGGAGGTGGGAGAAGTGTGTGGAGGCCAAGAGCAGGAAAGGGAGAAAGTTCCTGAAGGCCCACAGGCAAAGTGTCTGGTGGGAAGGGCAGAGGGTCTTCAGTCTGAGCCCCCTGGTTCTGCTCTGTGGCCTTGGGATATTTGCTCCCCTCTCTGATCTTTGGCTGGCCTAGGGCTGTGAGGGCACCAAAAGAGATGTGAATGGAAAAGAGCATCGCTGAATGGACACAAGGTCTCGTGGGCCTTGATGGGTCTCCAGAGCCCTCACTATCCCTTGTTTGCAGGCATCAACTGTCTCCCAGGCAAAGTCTCCGGGGGGCTGTACTCGGAGACTTGTCCCTGAGGGTGGGGGAGGGGCATACCTCCGTCTCTGGCCTTCCCCCCTAAGAGATGTCTAGGGGGCATTGGGGTGGCCCCCAGGGTTGGGGACTGGGGTCCCCATCACTTCACTGCTGAAGCCCACCCATGGAGGAGAGGACACTGGCTGAGGGCGAGCAGGTGATGAGCAGCGGAGCTCTTCGAGAGTGGAGTTGGGAATTATCTCGGTCCCCCACAGGGCCCGCACAGCCAGTCCAGGACTGGTGAAAACAGCAATTACAAGGGGTGATATTAAAGGCTTCAGGATTTTAATTAACAATGGAATTACCTAGTGGTGGGACCTGGGAAGGAAGGAATAATGATAGATTGCTGGAGCACAGTCCTGGGGCTGCATTCCAGCCGCTCTAGGCTTCTGCTGGGCCTGGGAAGATAGTGGGGCAGCTTTCCTGTGGCTAACGAGGAGTCTGCCAAGAGCTCAGGGGAGTGCCCTGTGCTCCCAGGTGCCACTGTGCCCCCCTGCACTGCCATGACCAGGGTGTGGCCAAGAGGATGTGCTCATGTGGGGTTTGTTGGCAAGGCCAGGAGGGGAACCCAGCAAGATCCGGGGACATCCCCCCACCCCCAACTAGGGCCAGTGGGAAAGAGGTCTTACTCCTCCTGGGGCTTCCTGGGGCCTTCTGGGTACGCAGGTCCTATCCCAGGTGCAAGTTAATGAGCACCCTAGAGATACTTACCCTTCGAATTTCAAACCTGTGAATTTGAGGTCATTGTTTTTCAAACCCTCCCCATCTTTGCTGTTGAGCTTGACTTTGTGACTTGCTTTAGCCAATGGAATGTGAGTACCCGTAATACAGAGTCTTGACTGCCCTTTTGTGATTTTGTCCCTGTGCTCCCCCAAGACCTGGGTGGGGCTCTTCACCCTCCACCCTTCCCTGCCTTATTCAGAGGCAACAAATAGCCTCTAAGCTTAGACAAGCACAGGTTTTTCCCATCTCTGCCTTCTCTGTCCAGTCCCTACGTGACTCAGATGGTGGACCAAGGTCTTCAGGATTAGGGCAGACAAGACAGGAGCTGAATTCCTGAAATTTAAGGTTTTGACCCAGGAGCAACAAACTGAAAAGAGTTTTGTACACCTTGTGTGCCTCGGTTTCCACAGCTATGAAGTGGAGGGGAGGCAGACTTCTAAAGTGTCTTCTCGAAAGGCAATGTCAACACCCATTCCAGTCTGTGAACTTCTAGAATGTTCTGCACCTCCTGTGAGGAGCAAATGTACATAGGCCAAACCCCTAGAACTACGCCTGTTGAGCAGCAGTACGTGGTCAGGAACTGCTCCTGGGAATGTTCAGGAGGTCAGATCGGCTGGAGACATTTGACAGAGCACAGGTGACCCTTGCATAGAGATTATTGGGCAGCCTCTTGGAGTATAAATCCTGCCTCTGCAACCTTTGATCAGCCACTTCTCTGAACTTAGGTCCAGAGAGTTGAAATGAGATTACACGTGAGCCAAGTCCAGTGAGTCGTTCTCGATCTGTGTCATCTCTGTTGGATTTGATACAATGGACCTCTGACCTCCTGGAAGTGCATTCTCCTCCTGCCTCAGTGTCTCCACATTCTCCTCCTCCTGCCTTTCTCCTGGCCACTCCTCAGCAGCTCCAGTGTGGTCAGGATGGACACACCATTCCCCGAGCTTCTCTGGCATGGTCAGAGTGGACAGACCTTTCCTTAGGGCCTAGGGTTGTTGAAGTGGATAGATCATTCTCTTAGTTTCTCAACTTTGGACACATCTTTCCTTTGGTGGATCCTTTCAGGTCTGGACTGGGTATTTGATTGTCTCTTTAGCTCACCTTTGATGTCACTGTCTCCTGGGTTGGACTCATAATTGCTGTTTAACAAAAGTATATTAAAGGACTAACAAGAAACGTGATCTGATAGCTCCTGGGGTTTTTAATGATTGCATAAACTTCAGTTCCCTAGGAATAACAGGAAATTATGCCCAGAACCAGAACATCAGTGCAGCTGTGTGTTCACTACTATAAGAATGCAGGCGGCATTAACATTTCTATTGTCTGCTGAGCACGTTCACAGGCACTTTTACATTATTCCATCTGATCCTCTGATCTGGTCTTCTTCTTTCTGTTTTGCAGATGAGCTTCTTAGGCACAGAGGGATAGACCATTTCACTCAAGGCCTCCTACTCTCACTCCACAGCTCCCTGGAGATATACTTAAAACCCTGGACAATTATTTAAAAGATGCTTGTGACAGAGTATACAAGATTATATACAGTCTCTGACTTACATACAATAGTTTGATTTACGTTTTATGACTTTATGATGGTATGAAAGTGATACACATTCAGCAGAAATTTGTACTTTGATGCAGCAGCAAGCCCCAACTTCCAGGCAACCACCAATTTCAAAAGTAAACAGCAGTATCTACAGTGTACTGTGTTGCCAGATACATTTGCCTAACTGTAGAGCAATGTAACTATTCTGAGTACATTTAAGGCAGAGTAGGGTAAGTGATGATCGTAGAGTAGGCATATTAAATGCATTTTCAACTTATGATATTTTCAATGTTAAGCTAGATCTATTGGGTTGCACCCTCACTGTAAGTCAAGGAACATCTATATAATCAACCTTCATTATTCACAGATTCTATATTTGCAAATTCACCTACTCACTGAAATGTATTTGTAACCATAAAGTTGGTACAGTGAGTTGATACTCACTAGGGAGGCTAAGGCAGGAGGATCACTTGAGCCCAGGAGTTTGAGGTTGCTGTGAGCTATGATGACACCACTGCATTCTAGCTGAGGTGACAGAAGGAGATGCTGTATCAAAAGAAAAAAAAGTTTGAGAATAATTTTGACTCACCCAAAACTTAACAACTAAGAGCTTACTCTCTTTTTCTTTTTCTTTCTTCTTTTTTCTTTTTTGAGGTATAGCCTTTTGCTCTGGCTGGAGTATAATGGCATGCTTATATCTCACTGCAACTTTGAACTCTTGGGCTTAAGAGATCCCCCTATCTTAGCTTCCTGAGGGGTGAAGACTACCAACATGTGCTACTACATGTGGCTAATTCATAATATTTTTTTGTAGAAATGGGATCTTGCTATGTTGCCCAGGATGGTCTTAAACTCCTGGACTCAGCAATTCCACTGCCGTGGCCTCCCAGAGTGCTGGGATTATAAGCATGAGCCGCTGCCTAGCCATGCCCTGCTGCTGACTGGAAGGCTTATTGATAACATAAACCATCAGCTAACATATATATAGTATTTTGTACATGTATTATACACTATATTCTTACAATAAGTATTCTAATGAAAAGAAAATGTTAGGAAAATAATAAGGAAGAGAAAACATATTTGTTATTCTTTTTTAAAAATTTTTTTTAATTGTCGGGGATTCATTGAGGGTATAAGAAACCATTGTCCTCACATTGAGTGGGCTGAGGAAGAGGAGGAAGAGAAGGAGAACAGGGGGTATTGGTTTGTTGACTTAGCGGTGGCCAATGCTGAAGAAAATCCATGTGTAAATGTAGCTGCATAGTCCAAACCCATGTTGTTCAACTGTACAAGGAAATGTGATCAAGTAGATTTATAGAGAACACTGGACCCAACAACAGGAGAACATTCGTATTTTTCCAGGGCATGTGAATATTTATGAAGAATTACCATGTTAGTTAATAAAGCTAGCTTCCATGGATTTCAAAGAATGTGTATCTAAGACTGTATTCTAAGACCACAATAAAATGTATCTAGAAATCAATGTAAAATACATAACTAGAAAAATGGCATTTGGAAATTAAAGAAAAACTTCTAAATCCATGAGTCAAGCAAAAAGATATAGAACTGAACTGATAGGGAAAATACTATAAAAATTTGTGGGATACAGTTAAAGCAGTAATTTAGAGGAAAATTTCTAGCCTAAAATAATTACTTTGGAAAAGAATAAAGGTTCAAATTTAAAAGAAATTGTGAAGAAACAGCAGAATAAACCCAAAGATATTAGGAAGCCAGAAAATAATACAGAAAAGAGCAGTAATTTATGTAACATGAAAATATATTAGAGGATCATCAAAGATAAAAGTCTTTTAAAAGACAAATAAAATAGATAAATCTTTGCAACATCAATCAAGAAAAACGTGGAAAATTATCAATAAAATAATAACAAAAGGATCCTTTACTAAAAATGTTTCATATATTAATATCTAATAAGATAATATTACTAACACTTTTATGGAAATATGTTTAAAAACATTTATAATTGATAAATTATAAGAAAAAAACCCCACGAAACCAAAATCAATGTAAGAAAACAAGAAAATTGAATGGTCTAATATCCACTGAAACAATTGAATTGCTGGGGAAAAATTTCCCATAAAGGCAATCCCAGTCTCAAATGATTTTAGAAGCGAAGTCATCCAAACATTCAATCTTATATAAACTTTTCCAGAGAATCAAAAGATCAGAAACCTATCACTTTGAATTTTATAAAGCTATAGAAACATTGAGTTTGAAATCCAGAAGCTAGAACACTGCAGACTGACTTGTGCAAAAAAAATCCCAAACAAATTATTAGTCAGTTGAATGTAGGTACATAGAAATATTACTACATCATGGCCAATTTGGTCACAGTAAAGCAAGGCTGGTTTAGTATTAGACATATTAACACTGATTAATGAAATTGACTACATAAAAGATTAAAGGAGAAAAAACCATATGATTATTTCAATAGGTACTGAAAAAAGTTGATAAAATTTAATAAGTAGTCATAATAAAAATTCATAGCAAACTAAATATAGGTGGAAACTATCATAACTTGATAGAAAGCATCTGAAAAAATGTTTTTATCAAGCATCATACTAAATGGTGAAACACTGACCTTTTTACAGAATGAGATAAGGATATTTATTATCAGTCCAGTGAACATTATACTGGAATTTCTACTCAACACAGCAGAACAAGAAAAGTAAACAACAGGCATAAGCATAGAAAAGAGAGAAATAAGTATCATTATTTGTAGGTATGTGGTTCTAGATTCCAAAAAATTAAAAACTCTTCTATATAAGTTTTTAGAACTAACAAGAAAAAGTAAGAATGCTGGATAAAAAATGTGAACATTTGAAAATAAGTTGTCCCAAAATTCAGCCGTTGGTAAATCTAGGTGGGAGGTAATAAGCATTTTTCATTGTACTGTTTTTTCAACATTTCAGTTCTTTTTAAAACTTTAGGCCAGACACAGTGGCTTACCCTGTAATCTTAGGTTTTTGGAGGCTGAGATAAAAGAATTGCTGGAGGCCATGAGTTTGAGACCAGCCTGAGCAAGAGTGAGACCCTGTCACTATAAAAAAATAGAAAAATTTGCCAGGCATGGTAGTGGGCACCTGTGGTCCCAGCTATTCACAGGCTAAGGCAGAAGAATCCCTTGAGCTCAGGAGTTCCAGACCAGCCTGAGAAAGAGCAAGACACTCATCTCTATAAAATTAGCCAAGCATGCTGGTATGCCACTATAGTCCCAGCTGCTCAGGAGGCTGAGGCAGGAGGATCCCTAGAGCCCAGAAGTTTGAGCCCAGTGAGCTATGATGACGCCACTGCTCTCTGGTCCAGGGGACAAAGCAAGACCCTGTGTCAAAACAAAACAAACCAAAACAACTCTCAAAATAAAACTTGGGGAAATACATAAATAGCAAAAATGCCTATCTTTTTACCAGCTAAAATCTTTTAGAAAGTGCAATTTAAAAGAATTTAGTTTATAATAGCACAAAAATGTATAAGTAAAAGTCTTTTAAAAATTTTTAGTGTTTTTTAAATTTCCTTCTCTTTCTTTCTTTATTCCTTTTTTTTTTTTGAGACAAAATCTCACTCTAGTGCCTCATGCTAGAATGCTGTGGTGTCATAGCTCACAGCCACCTCAAATTCTTGGTCTCAAGCTTCCTGAGTAGCTGGGACTACAGGTACTCACCAGGACACCTGGCTAGTTTTTCTATTTTTAGTGGAGACGGTGTTTTGCTATTGCTCAGGCTGGTCTCAAACTTCTGAGTTCAAGCAACCCACCCACCTCAGCCTCCCAGAGTGCTAGGATTATAGGGTGAGCCACTGTGCCCAGCCACAGGTAAGTCATAACAGAGAAAAACACAAAAGCTATTGAAAGATATTTAAGACGACCTAAATAAATGAGGAGGTATACCATGTTCTTACATGATGGGGAGACTTGATATTGTGAAGAAGTTGATTCTATCTAAACTAATCTGTAGATGCAATGCAATTCCAATTAAAATCCCAGCAGAGTTTTTCAGGAAACTTCACCAGCTGACTAACTTTTATATGGAAAAAAAAAAGGCTAAGTATAATAAGACTTTGACTACAGCCAAGAAGAACAAAATGGAGACCCTTGCCTTGCCAGGTTTTGAGATTTAATTCAAAGCCATAGCAATTAGGATAAGGTCATATTGGCACAGGGATGGACAAATAGACCAATGAACAGAACAGGGAGCCCAGAAATCAGTTCCCATATATGGAAACTTGATGCTTAACAGAGCAGACATTACAGATCAGTGGGGAAAGATGGACTATTTGGTAAAAGGGACTTGGTTATTCAAATACCTGGGGAAAAGTAAAGTTGATCTACATTCTGCATAAAAATCAATTTCAACTTGATTAAAGATGAAAAATGTGGAAGGGTAAACTTTGAAATAAACAATATAGGAGAATACACTGAAGGAAATGATTCAGGCATTCCATTGTAGTATAATGATCTGCTCAGCATTGGACAGTGTAGAATCAAATGACAAGCTACCAACTTGGAGAAGGTCTGCACTGCACATATAACTGGCAAAGGACTTCCAGAATTTAAAATAAATTTCTCTGAATTAGGAAAAAAAAAAAAGGCAACTAGTCCAGTAGAAGAATGGGCAAAAGACATGAACAGGTAACTCACAGAACTCTCTCTCACAGAAGAGAGGAATGGGTCATAAGCCTTTAAAAGAATGTTCAACCAAGTAATCAAGGAAATGTTAATTAAAACCACAATGAGATACAATTTTATATCTACCAGTTTAGCAAAAATTTAAAAGTGAGTCATGCTATTCTCATCAGGAATGAGAGATGGGGGAGGTTTTATCCTCTGCTGGTGGAGAGCAGTTTGGCCTCACCCAGCGCTGTTGAATGTACTTGGGCCCTGTGTCTCAGGAGTTCTCATCCTACTCATGTGTCTTGGAGACTTTCTAGCTGCTGCCTATGCACTGAGACACGTATATAATGGCAATAAACCCCAATATCCATCAACACTAAAGTAAATAAATAATAAATAAACCAATAAAAATGCAAGTAAATGATTGCGTATGTTCATTGGATGGAATACTACAGATGATGAAAACAAATTAAGTATGGCTCCACACATCAATGTAAGTGAATCTCCAAATAATGTTTAGGTAAAAGAAGAAAAGTCACAGAATAATATACATAATTTATACTAAGGTCTCAGACAAGCAAAACTAAATAATATATCATTTAGAAAAACGTATGTGGATGGTTTTAAAGAAAGGGCATAATTAACTCTAAATTTGGGACAGTGGCTACCACCAGGGCACACAGGGGGCTTTTAAGCTTCTAGTAATATTCCATTTTTAAGTGGGTGCAGTGGGTAATTGGGTGTTAAGGATTATCCTGACAACTGTACCTATACATTAATGCAGTCTGTGTATATCTGATATATTTCACAGTCAACACCGTTTTACCTGTTTTACCAAAATCCTCAGACATGCAACTTCTCTGGGGTCATGAGCTCTTATCTGCCTGGAAGGGGTAGCCCGGTTCCTGGGAATAAAGATGTTCTTTCTAAACCGATAAATCACAATGGCACTGAAATTGGCTTGATTCGTTAGTGGAAAAAAAAATTGGTCCTGTTGAAATTGGTACTTTTTTCCAGATGGTATTCATTTCACGAGACAATTTGAGCATCATCACTGTCTCTCATCTGCTGAGACAAATCCCCCCCAAATGCGAGCATGTTTCCATCTCGAGCTGCTGTTGCCACAGCAGCTGTTGCAGCGTCTCCTTTCCGCCTCAGGCCCTCTTTGAGTAACCTTCATCCTGTTACTCTTCATCTCCTTTGCTGAGATTCTCAGGGAGGGAAGAAACCGCATCTCATGCTGGAGCCCTGATAACACCATCCTCACTGGGTGGAGGTGCAGCCTCTGTTTACACACCTCCTCTGACCAGGAACTCACTCCTTCTTTGAACCCCAGTCTGACTCCCTGCAGCATTTACTTATGGCTGATGGCCCAGCAGTCCGGGCCTCCAGACCACGGCTGGTCTGCCTTCTCTTTCTCAGCTCTTTGGAGATGTCAGCCCCTTTAATTCCACCCTCAAGTCTTTTCCTTCCAGGAGCACATCTGTAGTTTCTCTGTTTATTCCACCATAACAGCTCTGTGCCCTCTTGTGCACATAACCACTGTGGAATTGACAAGGGCTGGATGAAGCATTTGTCAGAGCTGGGGAGGGGGTTAGACAGGAGGTGGCAGGGAGATGAGCCCAGGGTCTGGAGGACACTTAGAGCAGTGGGCCAGGTACAGAGCCGGTCCTACTGGAGTTGAGGGACATAGGACCAGCCGGACAACAGAAATGTCTCAAGGATACCTAGAGGCCTTATTCACCTTCCTCTCACCTCTGGTTCAGTAAAGTGCACAGCTCCCATTCCCAGGCCTCCTCTCCCTCCTCCACCATGGTGGACTCTGAGCCTGTGGGTCCCCGACCCTGCACCGTGGTCAGAGGCTTCCTCTCCACCCTGACTGTCACACCTTGGCTTGGACTTCAACTCTAACTTGACCCCAAAATTGAAACAAGTTTTAAACAAAATCTAAATTTTAATCAAATTAATAAATGCACTCAGGTTAAAAATGAAGATAGTCCAGAAGGGCTTAGATAATGAAAAGAGGTAGAACCCTCCCGGGCTTCCTGCTGTGGGGACAGCGGCTACTGCTGTCTTGTTTTCAGTTCTTCCTGGAGATTCCCTTCCTATTGGGGGAACTCGGCTGGATCACTTGTGTTCACATTTTGAGTTGCAAGTGATAGAAACTGACTCTGAGTAAGTTAAGTAGAAAGGGCAGATCAGAACAACACCCCAGTTAGGGTTCTAGCTTTGGCCTGGAGAAGAGCCCTGCTGGACCCAGACACTGTAGCTCGTGGGACCAGCGGCCCTGGTGCTGTGGTCCCTGCCAGTCCTAGAAGCTGGGTGTGGCTGCTCTATCAGCCTCCAGCCTTGGCAGGAGAGACTCTCCGAAGCTTCCACTGCTTCATCTCCCGGACTTTCTTTAAAGTCTGAACGAGGGGATCTGATGGGCTGAGCTGAGGATCACCCTGTTCCCCCCTTCAAGGGAGGCTGGGGAAGAGTATTTAGCATTCTCTCCTTTCCATGGGTAGGAGGGATATTCTTCAAACAATAGAGAGGGGCCCAAATGTGGAGTGGCCAATAAGAATGTCACAGGTCCGCTGTGTTAGTATTTCTTGACTTATCAGTTTTAAATACTGTCTGATGGGTTGTTGATCTGAGAACTGAAGATTTAACTTATTTATCCCCTGCCCAGCCCCATCCTTCCTCCCGCTAGTTGCTCCATCATTTTAAATGACTCTGTTACTAATCTTCAGAACTCTGTTTCATAGATCATGACAAGCAGCTACACAGATAAGGACATCAATGTTCCTCGAATTTATGTTCCCTCTCTTCCTCACTCTTCCCTCCCTACGTGTCATTGTACTTTCCTGTTGTCATGGTTGAAAGTATTTGCAGTCTTTAACCTTAATTAAGTCTTCTTATTTAGTCTATAGGCTGATAATAAAAGATAAAAAAAAACAGTGATTACATTGTTATGGTGATGTCAACAGTGCTCACTGTCAAACTCAGTGAAGGGGGTCTGCAAATGCTTGCTTTCCTTTTTCTTTTAGAGTCCAGTTTTTTTCTAAAGGCTTTTCTTTTGCCTATATTTATTGCATCTTGAGCTCCTTTGATGTTTCAGGAAAACTATCAAATCTACAGAGGCCCTTGTTTCCCCTGGGCGCCTTCACTCTGCTGCTTACTTCTTACTCATCCTCTTTTGCTAAGCTGGACCTTTTCATCCTGGACTTTCTTCTGTCACTCTCCTGAGCTGAAACCTCTGTTGCCTGCATCCCACTTCTTCCTCTTTCTTTCTCTTCGCTTTTTTCTCCCCTGGGAAGAATGGATAGGTGATACACCCACTGAGACTTCAGACGTCTAAAAATTATTTGTTCTTTAGGGTTGCTTGCTGGTTTGATTGGGCATAGAGTTCTAGAGTAAAAATACTTTCTCCTCAGAAAATGGAAGAATTGCTCCATTGTTTTCTGATGACGGCGGTGTGGACCCCAGTTCTGTTGCCAGTTGATTCATGGTTATTTCCTAGGCGATTTGCTTCCACCTCTGGCCACCGGAAAGGTTTTGTTTTACCACTAGCGCACACGCTGAAGTTTCTCATTGCCACTGTGCCTTCGCATGGTTTTATTTAATGTCTTGGATGCTTGGCTGGGTCCAGTCTGAAGCTGTGGCCTCCTGCTCTGGGAACTTCTCTCCTGTGCGTGTTTGATCATTTATTCCTTCCGTATTCCCTGCTGTCTTTCGGGAACTCCCAGCATTAGCCCAGGGACTTCCTCAGTTGACCCTCCACGTCTGATCTTTTATCTTCCTTCTCTTTTTTTCTACTTTCTGGGAGATTTCTTTACTTTAATCACTAACCCTTTTATTACATTTAAAAAATTTTGGCAAACATATTTTTCATTTCCCAGAGCTCTTTTTTGTTTCCTTAGTGAATCCCTCTGGACATGTTAATTGGGGTTTGTGTTGAAGTTATCTTCTATCCCTTGAATCAAGTTTGTTTCCTTTGAGGGCATTTTTTGAGGGTAAATTTTATTGACATCCATAAATTTAAAAGGCAGAAATAGTTTGCTTTTCAAACTCCGCAAACCCCCAAATTTCTGGACTCTTTTTTATTCCCTTCTATTTTTGCTTATAAGCTGGCCAAATCTTCCTGAGCTCATCCTTTCTTACCATGTCTTACTAAAGTCAGCCCTTAGTGGCTAACACATTTTGCTTCTTTCCCTAAAGCTGGAGGCTCCATGGCACACGGTCTGCCTTCTGAGTGATGGCAGACCAAATGTTTGCAGTATCACCAAATGCTCCGCCATGGTATCACAGAACTAGCTCCCCAGCCTTCCAACCTGAGACGTCTGTTCCCTTGCCATCTGCCGCCCAATCCCTCAAAATCAATGTCACTTCTTTTAGATTTTTATTATAGCAGTACGACTCCATTCCCTTCTGAACTAGTTAGGGTAACGCTAGCTGCTGTGACAAGTAAGCCTCTATAATTGCTTCGTTATTCAACAGAAGTTTACTTTTCTTTCATGTATGGTCAGGGGGGGTTTCCTCCTCTGAGTGGGAGTCTCAGAGCTGTCATTCCCTCCACACACTTTACCTCCAACATCTCATTCCCATGGTCATGGCCATCTTCAGGTGGTGGCTTCCTAGATCAGCCTGTGTGTAGATGCTCAGCTGAGAGAAAGAGAAAGAGCAGGGCCAGGACTTAAGGTGTGCACATCACCTCCTTCCACATTGATTGGCCAGAACTCAGCCAGAGGACCTCACCAAACTGCAAGGCAGCCTGGGAAGTGTAGTCTAGCCACATGTCTCCAAGAGGAAATGGTTTTGGTAAACGATTAGCAATCTCTGCCGCATCTGTTGTCACCGCCACAATCCAGTCACAGTCTTCTCTGGAAGCATCTTCCTGCCTCCAATCTTCCTCCTGTTCATTCCCCATGCTGCAGCAAGCATGATCTTTTAATTATGCAAATCTAACCACATCGGCTCCAGCCTAGAGACATCTCTGGCTTCTCACCAACTTCAGGATGATGACTGTGTTCTTTGCCACGTCCCATCTCCATGGCTGTGCACCTCAGGCTACACCAACCTCCCGCTTCACCTCCCATCCTCTGTGTACACTCCTTCCAACAACACTGAGCCACGTGCCATTACAGAATGTGCTGGAGCTTTTCATCCCTGGACCAAGAACTCTCTTCCTTCTCCTTTGCTTGGCTAAGTATTGCTTGTCCATCCATCCTGTAGGGGAGGCAATGCCCCTCCCATATGCCACCTAGCAAGTTGCCTGCATGCCTGGCAATGACCCTTTGCTGCGTCTGTCTCTGTGAGAGAGAGCAACTCTCAATTGCTCCTACTGGTGCCCGAACTTGGTCTATGCTGCGCCCAGAATCTGCCAGGTTCTCAGCGAAGTTTGTTGTGTGATTGGACAGAACTACTGTCTTGCGGCTACAGGGTCAGATTGGTGGGTCCCAAGGGAGAGGAGGGGGTTGGCTGGCTGGGGGGCTGCGGTGAGGAAAGCAAGCCAGAAATATCTCCCTGTTCCTGCTTGTCTGGAGATCAGCAAGCCACACAGCCACTTCCTTCTAGAGACCTTCCCCTTCCCCTGCACCTGCCCCACCTGGTCTGACCCTCCAGCGTATCCATCCTGGGGAGACAGGAGAGGCCCAAGGAGGGGCAGGCTGCTCTGATCCCAGTTTACTTTTAGGGTTAACTGCTCTGGATCTGACAATGTCACATAAAGGGCACTTTGGGAAATTAGGAGTTTGAGGTAGAAACAGCAGCTTGGCAGGGGCAGGGCTTGGGCTCAGCCCCTCAGAGCAACGTGGGAGAGACTGCAGGGAGCACCTTCTGAGTAACTTTGAGGTCACTGCCTCTCCCAAGAGAGGAGCATCCCATCGAGGGACATATCTTTTGAAACTAAAATCATTTTGTTAAGGTCTAATTTAACAATAATAGATCTGTTTTAATCGTACATTGAAATTGTTGTGACAAATGCATACCTGGGTGAACATCATGATCTGGACATAGAACAAGTTCTTCACCCAGGGAGGTCCATCATGTCCCTTTGCAGTCACCCCCGCCACCCCATGTCCCCCCAGGCATCCACTGATTTGATTTCTCTTGCCAGAGATTAGCTTTGCTGCTTTTGAGCTTCCTGCAAATGGTATCTTATAGGACGCACCCCTTGGGGCCTGGCGGCCTTTGCTGGTCATGATGGCTATGAAGTTCGCCTTTGTCATTGCTAGCATTGCTGAAATCTGAATATATGGGGAATTCTCAGCCAGCAGTAACAGCTGTGGCACCCACACCCAGAGGGAAGGAGCACCCCTGATGCTTCAGGGGATCATTGATTTATTGACATTGTTTTCTGTAGTATGCACCTGCTGTGTGCACTGGCCTGTGCTGGCCTCTGAAGGGTGGAGTCGGGTGAGTTGGAGTTAGGATACAGGGAAAGTGCTAGTGGTCACCTGATGGGGGTTGTGGGAGGCTGGGGAGGGAGCCATGTAGTCAGAGACAGGGCTTGGGAGCTGAGATCTGGGGCAGGGGCTGGGCTGGGGCGCTTGTGGAAGGCCATGCAGCACGGATGGGTCTCAGTCCTCTTCTCGCTCCTTTCACACTGTCCATACCCGAGCGCCTTCTGGAGCCTAGGAGCATCCGCCACAGGGCTCAAACCTGGATGAGCATCTGAGTCGTCACATGGACAGTTTATTAAAATGTGGCCCCTTCTGCAGCCTTTCTGATTGGACAGGTCTGGGGTGGGCCTGAGAATCTGCATTTCTAATAGAGTTTCCAGGTAAGGCTGATGCTGCTGGTGCCCAGAACACACCTCATCGAGAGGGGAGGGAGGGCCTCGCGTTTGCCTTAGTCCCACGCCTCCTGCTGTCTGGGCCTACAGCTATTAGGACACAAGACGAGTCCCTAACCCTTTCCTCTCCATGTCTTTTCTTGGCCATTTCTTCTGCCAAGATACCTTTCCAGCCCCTCCAATTCATGTGTGTCCTTCAAGACCCGGTGCAGGGCACCCTCTCCAGGAAACCTTGTGAGGGCACCCCTGCTCCTGTGATCCTTCCCGTCTTCCCTGCTTATCAACCCCTCTTGGGTCTGTTCTCAAATACTTCCAGTATGCTCACTTCTCTTCAAAAGGATAGGAGCACCTACGAGAAACGAAATGTGTCTACACAAACATTTGCACGCACGCGTTGCGCTATTCATAACAGGCAGCATAGGTAAAAACGACCCAGTGTTTACCAACAGGTAAGTGGAGACAACATGGGCATATTGACATACTGGAGGACTATTCAGCCATAAAATGGAATGAAGTGCTGAAATGCGGGTGAACCTCAAAAACGTTACACTAAGTGAAAGAAGCCGATCACCAAAGACCACGTATTACGTGATTCTGTTCTATGAAATACCCAGAACAGGGAAATGCACAGAGATGGGAAGTAGATTATTCACCAGGGTCTGGGATAGGGTTGGGAGTGAGGAGTGACTGCTACCAGGCATGAGGTTTCTTTGGGGGTGAAGAAAATGTTCTAAAATTGATTTTGGTGATGGTGACACAACTCTAAATATATTAAGATTGAATAGCCATTGAATTCTATACATTTTTTTGATACGGGGTCTGGTTCTGTCACCCAGGCTGGAGTGCGGGAGTGTCATCATAGCTCATGGAACCTCGACCTCCTGGGCTCACGTGATTCTCCAGCTTAGCCTCCCAAGTAGCTGGGACTATAGGCATGCACCACCACACCTGATTAATTTTTAAAATTTTCTGTAGAGACAGAGTTGTGCTATGTTGTCCAGGCTGGTCTCAAACTCTTGGGCTCAAGCAGCCCTTCTGCCTCCCAAACTATAGGCATGAGCCACTGTGTTCAGTCTGAATTTTATAATTTAAATGGGTGAGTTGTACGATATATGAATTATATCTCAATAAAGCCATTACCCAAATAAAAAAGCCCTCCTAGACTCCTGGCTGTACAGCTGTACCTCCAGGTGCCCTTAGCAGGGCTGCCGTGGTTCAGTGGCTCCCACCACCTCAACACTAAGTTTAAGTGGCAGTGCCAATGAGGAACTCGGGCCCAGGAATCAGTGACTTGCCATGTGTGTTAAGGTGAGTCCATGCCGTCTCCGAGCTTCTGGTTCCCCCAGGATCTCTGAGAAATGATGCAGGAGGCAGCCTGAGTGGCCCTCTTGGCAGGACTTCTGTCTGAGGTCTGCAGCCTGGATCTTGGCAAGGCGGTGGGCCTGGGGGTGGCACCCCTGCCTCCCTGCTCTGGGGGATGGAGGCCATCCCTCTATGCTATGTCTTTTAACATCCTCAGAGCTCAACGGTGTTGGTCCTGAGACTGCAGAGAATGAAAGCAAATTACTGACAAAAAGCATAGTGTTGTTGGTGGCAAGCAGCATGCTCAGCTGTGACTTGTATCCACAGCAATTTTGCCAGTCTTTTTTTAGACTAACAACCTACAGAGAACCTTAGTCTCCTCCCCTCCTAATCCCCTGCTTTGCACAAACATGAAATTAATCTTCTAAATACCCAAGCTGGTTCCAAAAAGAAGTGAGCAAGGAGACAGGATTGGGGAGGGCTGGAGGGGAGGCCCACCTCCCATCCTCTGAGCTCTCTCTCATGTCTGAATCGCTGCCCAGCAGGGGCGCAGGGCTGATGCCCTACATGACACTCCCTGCTCCAAATGTGCCAGCATCTGTTCAGCCCTACTTACATTTCTCTGGTGACGAGGAGCTCACCACCTCCAAAGGGAGCTCATTCTATCTTAAACAGCTCTGCCTAGGGCACAATTCTCCCTCCATGTAGGCCTGCCTCTGCCCCCTTTTGCACTCCTCCCTTGGCCCTTGCTCTGCCCACTGGGAATTTTAGGACCATCCCCATATCCCCTGAGCCTGTTAGGGTCCTGGATTCAGAGCCCGTACAGGGAGATTGCCCCTCCCTCAGTGTTGGTCACAGATGGGGAAGACAGATGCTGGGAACAGCTGGACCCTATAGACACCCAAATGCTTCTCAGCCCAGCTGGAATATATATATAGTATCATCTGTCCTCCACCCTGCCCAGGCTCAAATGGCATCTTAAACAAATTAGAAAAAGATGTCCCTTCCCCCAGTTCGAGTTGCACACCAAGGTCAAGGGTTCAGCTCCCACTGGCCCCTTAGCCAGGTGCCCTTGTGCAGTGAACAACATACACAACTATACAAGGGTCTCTGAACCGGTGCCTGTCCCAGTAGCCCAGTCTCAGTGAGTAGCTCCATTTTCCCATGGTGGTTTTGCTCTGGATCAAGTTGGCTCAGCTAGAACCTTGCTTCCTAGAGTACCTCTCCACCACGTGTCCAAGTTAGAGTTGAACTAAAGAGAGCTTTGTGCGGTGAGCATTGTTGTGGTTAGAGGTGGGGGAGAGACAGACACAGATGTGCCAGCAGGTTTCAGCTTGTGCCTGCTCTTCCCTCTGCGTGTCCTCTTCCTTGTTCTCTGGCAAACTCTGCTTCCCGACTGCTGGCCCTGCCCACTCACAGTGATCAGGCCTTCCACACTGTCAGGTCCGGCATCTTGGCAGACCGTTGTCCTTGTTCTTTGGCTCCTTGCTTGGAAGAATCACGGCCGGGCCCGTGCAACAGTGGTCGCAGACAGGAAGCAATTCCACACAAACAGCTTTTATTGCAGAAAAGAAGAAAACTACTATACAAAGTGGAAACACAGAGGGTGCCCCCCAAAGATATGCACATTTTAAGGAAGAAAAAAAAACTATTAAAATTATAACACTCAAGAGATATAAGATACAATATACAAAGTAACAAATACTATTGGTGTATATCGAGTATTACAATTTTAATAATTTTTTCATGCCTTACACTTTTTTGGCACCCGCCGTACATTCCAAATAGAGGAACGAGTCAGCGTCTGCGAGTGGAGAAAGACAGCAGGACTCCCAGGGGGTTTCCTTTTATGGGCCTGGTCTGGGCCAGGCTTATAGGAGGTGTGGGATGTACCTGATGATTGACAGGTATTATGTGTCTTCCTACAGTCCCTTCTCCTGATTGATCCCTGGCTGCGTTGCCCCTAGGAACCCCGCCCCTGGCCTGTATCTTCCACCTACAGATTTGGTCCCTGCCTAACACACATAACACTTGGCTATGAAGAGACGTGGCCTTCCACAGCCCTCCCTCGCCGTCTACACCGGCCCTGGCCTCTACTCCAGATCCCCTGGGAGCTCTGTCTGCTTGCATGCTGGCTGTGGGAGCTCTGGCTGGTGACTTTCCTCTGGTCCTCAGTAAGGCTCCCCTCCCCATCTATGTCAATGCTAATTCTTATTCTATAACTCATCCTGGTTCTGCCTCCCCCAGGGGTCCCAACTGACTCCCACCCTGTCATCCCAGTAGAACCAGTGGGAGGCACCAGATATCTCCCTCTGCCTTGGTCACAGTTCATTGCTCCCCAAATCCTTTTAGCGCTGCCCTTCAATGGAGGCCCCTGGTGCCTCTGGCCTGCTCATTTACAGCCATCTTCTCTGGGCTTCTGGCTCTGGTCTAGTGCTATGTCTGGGTTTGGAGTGATTTTTCCAAATTTCCTTCTGCTCCAATCCTCCTCACAGCTCCTCACCAAGCACAGGACCAAACCCCTTACCTTGTGTTCAAGCCCCTGCCCCTAGGGCCTGGCACTTGCCACTTTCATAAACGAAACCCCACCAGTTCCTCATCCTGTGTTCCAGTCATGCCCAAGGTGCGCCCCCCCCCCCCGATGAATCAGCATCTCTGATGATCATTCCTGGAAAAAATAAGAGGGCAAGGCATTGTCCTGTAAATGATTGTGTCAAGAATCTCCCTTTCCCTTTCTCCTCCCCCTCCCATCTCTGTCTGGAAAACTTCTACTCATCCTGCAAAACCTTAGCTTCAATGTCAGCTATTAGTATCACTTGTTCACACCCTTCCCACCCAAATCAGAACCAATCACTCCCTCCTGGCTCTGCTGGGTACCTAGTCTTGTCTCACTGATGGCAGTGGCCCTTATTTGGAGACACCTAGGCTAGAGCACAGTGGAGTCATCATAGCTCACGAAAATCTCAAACTCCTAGGCTCACATGACCCTCCTGCCTCAGCCTCCCATAGCTGAGACTACAAGCCTGCACACCACTATGCCTGGCTAATTTTTCAATGTTTTTGTAAAGACAGGGTGTTGCTATGTTGTTCAGACTAGTCTCAAACTCCTAACCTCAACTTATCCTCCTACCTTGGCCTCCCAAAGTGCTAGGAGCAATCGCATCTGGCCAGCACTGGCCTTTTAAACCTCTTTTTACCAAAGTGGCCTTTTGTCTCCCTCTCCTCTTGAATGACCAGGCAGAAAGGCTATCTGGTCCCCCCAGAAAGGCTATCTGGTTGGGGACCTACTGGTGCCACTTAGGTAGTGGGAGGACAAGGTCTGCGGACTAGAGAGAAAGCAGCAGGAGCCGCATGGTCAACCCGTCCTCTAAGCTTATGAGGGAGCCAAAGCCACTTCTCAGGGACACTGCAGGGGCAAGAGAGTTCTGCTGCCCACCAGAGAACACTTGTACACTTCCCCCAGGATGTGTGCCCTGCCTCCCTTCCCAGGAAAGCTCACGGCTGGCCCAGGCTCTGGGCAGTGTGGGCCTCTGCTCATCTGAGCAGACACACTGGAATGGCATCTGTTGAAGGGACGTCTACCTCAGCAGGAGGTGCCAGCCTGGGGCCCACCCAATTTGTCCTCCTCCTTTCCCAGCATCTGCACTACCAACAATCCCCATCCTTCTTGCTATTCAAATCCACAGTTGCTTTGCCGTCCTCAGCGACTCAAGGACAGGATAGAGTCACACATATCACACACACGCAATGGGGTAGAAGCCGAAGTTGGAGCTGAGTGAGACTCTGCTAAACGTGGTCGGGGCCCCAAGACACCCAGACTGCCTGCTGGGTGAGGGGGTTGAGTGATGGCAGTGGCTGGGAAGCCCCGGAGTGGGAGCTGGGCTTTGGTCAGTGGCCACTCAGCTCTTCCTGGGTCAGAATTTGGTTATCCCACCAAATCTT
This sequence comes from Perodicticus potto, assembly GCA_963574655.1. NCBI lineage: Eukaryota > Metazoa > Chordata > Mammalia > Primates > Lorisidae > Perodicticus > Perodicticus potto. The sequence goes on along the minus strand of CAUYRH010166473.1, from coordinate 25,970 downwards.
TATGAGTGTTCAGAAGTGGCTTTTCGGCCCCAGACTCAGACTCATCATCTGGAAATGGGAAAAACAAAACACGGCTCTGGCCCAGGTGCTCAGAGAAATGGGGGTTAGGCCACAGGCTTATAGGGGAAAGACTTCCATGCCTCAGTTTCTCAGGCTGGAGCACCCATGCCTTCTTCTTCTTGGGCAGCTGCAAACCCCTGTACAGGTAAAGGGGATTCACACAGGTGACCTGCCCTGTTCACACAAGCCAATGGGGCACATATTGCCCAGAGCAGGGACAGAGTGAGAAAGGTGCAGGGTGGGTGGGGTGGGGTGTGTCCCAGGCCCTAGAGGGCTACTGGGAGTGTGGCTTGGCCTCATGCCCAGGACTTATGGCCAGAGCTGAAGGCAGAGCCTTTGTGCACAGTGGGTCCCAGAACAGGGGCTGCAGCTGGAAAACTCGGTCTCCATCCAGGCCCCTCCGCCTCCTAGGCTGTGCAAATGTGGCCAGTTACTTTTTTGTGACTCCACTTCATCCTCTGTACAAGAGGCAATAGCAGTGTCACCCCCTCCTTGAGTTGCATGAGGACTATGTGTTACTGTGTGCACTACAAACTGGGTCAATGTTTCTACAAACTGCTGACCCACAGGGGGGCAGGAAGAACTGCAGCCAATTGTGGGGAAGGACTCTGTGTTCCATGCTCCTGGGAGCTGTGTACTATCCTCCATGCCCTGAGTCACCATTGTGGGTAGCTGTGGGACTCCCCGGGACCCCAGATGCTGAGGCATCAGTGTCCCACTCTGACACAGCTGGCCGGTGGAAGCAGATTTGGACCGTTTGATGTTTGACTCAGGGCTGCCGTGTGGGCTTTTATCAGAATAAACAGGTTTTGTTGTGTATTTCACAATCTTAGCATCTTTAATTTATCACACAACAAATTGGAGAGGATTTAGCATGTATTTAATTAATTTGATGAAAATAGTTCAACAACTGTAAACAAGGCTGAGGAAACACACTAGGAAGCGGCACGCGGCTCCTCCAGGTTTCTCGCGAGGGCTGCAGCCTGAGGTTGTGCTGACGTGGCTGAGCTGACACTGCAGGACAGGGAGAGGTGGCACAGCCTTGGCCTGGCACAAAGTGGGTGAGGAAGAACTGGGTGGGAACCTGGGGGCCTGATCAGGGCTGGGCCACAGGCTAACTGCAAGCCTGAGCTTCCTGTGCTCTCAAAAGGCTGGCAACGTCTGCCCTACTCATACTCAGGGAACTCCTGAGGCTTTCCAGAAGCAATGGGGGAAAGCTGTTTTTGCAGCTGGAAATGCTTGGACATAACACAGGATGTTGGTGTTACCTGCTGCTCAGTTCACTCAACTCTTATTTTTCCTTCAAAGTGAACTTCAACTGCAAGTAATAGAACCCTCTGCCCCCCAAAAGTGGCTTAGCCAAGATGGGGACTTAGCACATAACTAGCAGTCCAACACAGGAGATTCATAGTTCTGGGATGCTTTCAGCATCCCTTGTTCCATTTCTCCTCTTCACTATCCTCAGTGCTTTTTTTCCAGGTTCAAAGTCTCCTCCTGGGCTTGATACAGCTGCTGCTACTCCAGCCATCACATCCATGTCCTCAGCAGCACAAAAGGGAAAGGGAAGTGCAAGAAGGATGCAAACCAATTTGGTTTGTACTTCCTAGAAATAGCACTTAATGCCTTTTACATGTCAGGGGCAAGAATTTAGCCCCTTTATCTTCAAAGGGAGATTGAAAAATGTAACATCTTATTGGGCACATTGACAGACCTCACAGAATCAGGGTGCTGTTAGGAAGGAAGGAGAGGAGAAATATTGAGTGGTCAGTGGCAGTATCCCATCCACCTTCCCGAAATCTATGTTGGGAAGGGGACTGCTGGGTTCCACTGGCCCCCTAGACTGGCTTCTCTCCCATCTGCTGAGAGGGGTGGGAGCTTGCACCCTTGGGACAGGAGTTGTGTTGGTTCCCCAGGGGTTTCCAACATAACCTGGCCCAGGGGAGAGCCAGTGAGTGAGTGAACTGGCTCCTTCCTATTATCAGTCACAGGAGGTTGGAGAGACAGGAGAGTGTGGCACTTGGCAATGTGACTATGGCGCCAGGATGTCTGGGTTTGAATGACGCCCCATCACCACCACCACCATTTACCAGCTGGGTGACTTCAGTATTGCCAGGGCTCTGGCCTGTTGGGGAACACACAGGGAGGGCAAGGATCCAGGAAAGGGAAGAAAAGGAGCTTCTCCAAGGGGACTTGAGCCTGAGCCCACAGGGGCAAATCTTGGTGGGGGCCCTGTCCTCTCCCACCCAGACACCCCTCCCTGAACTGTCTCCACCTGGACTGCAGCAGGGACTCCTGTGGCCACCCTGTGCCTGCCCTCCAGGCCTGCCCTGTCGACTCCCTTCCCCCCAGCCTCAAGGCCACAAAGCAGCAACTAACTCCACAAAGTGCCACCAACTCATCTTGTTTTAAAAACAGAAGTCCCTCCTCCGAGGAAACCAGTGTGGTTGGTACCCTCCCACACTTTCTTCTGCCTAAAGCAGAGGAAGAGAGAAAAGCCACATGGCTTGGAAAAGCCTGTCTCTCCTTTTCCTGATGGGGAAGCATCCCTTTGCCTTCCAGTCCAGTCCCTGGGCATCCCTGACCCCAGCTGAGCTCACTCTCTCTCCCCTCCACCAAGCTGTTATTTTGTTAAAAAAAACCAAAACAGTTTTCTTGAGATATAATTGACACGCAATAAACTGCATGTATTTAAAGTACACAGTTTGGTAAGTTTGACACCCATTAAAAACATCACCACGATGGAGAATTTAGAATCTAGATTCTAGATTGTGAGCACATCAATCACCCCCAGAAAATTCCCCTCGCCCCTTAGGAACCCCTCCCTCCTGCTCTGCTTTACCTCCCACCTTCGACCCCCAACCCCCAGTCCTGGGAACAACCTGCTTTCTGTCATGAGAGATTTGTTTGCATTTTCTAGAATTTTATATAAATGGGTTACATACAATATATACTATTTTTCGCTAAGTTTTTAAATCTTAGAACAGTTTTAGATTTATAGAAAAGTTACAAAGATAGTGGACTTCCCACATCCAGTTTCCCCTCTTATTAGGATCTTACATTAGTGTGGTAAGTTTGTTGTGCTTAATGAACTAATGTTAATACATTATTATTAATTGAGGTCCATATAGGTGTTCCCCCTTCTACGAGGGGAATATGTTCTAAGACCCCCAGGGGATGCCTGAAACCTTGGATGATATCGAACCCTTTATAAGCACTTTTTCCTATGCATACATAACTATACAGTGAGGATACACCAGACAAAGGAATAATGCATATCCTAGGTGAGACGGCACATCGTGCTACTCAGAGTGGTGTGTCATTTTAAGACTTATGAATTGTTTATTTCTGTAATTTTCCATTTAATATTTTTGGACCACTGTTGACCATGAGTAACTAAAACTGTGGCTAAGGGGGAACTACTGTACTTCATTCATATTTGCTAATTTTTTTTTTTTTTTTGCCTGGGGCTGTGTTTGAACCCACCACCTCCGGCATATGGGGCTGGTGCCCTACTCCATTGAGCTACAGGCGCCGCCCCATATTTGCTAATTTTTTGCCAAATATCCTTCCCAGGATCTAGACAGCACATTTAGTCATCATGTCTCATTAGGTTCCTCTCGGCTGTGACAGTTTCTCAGACTTTCCTCGCTTGGGGTGACCTTGATAGTGTAAGGCACACTGGTCAGATATTTTGTGGAATGTCCTTCAGTTGGAATTTCTCTGGTGTTTTTCAGATGATAAGACTGGGCTTATGGGTTTTGGAGACCACAGAGGTAAAGTGCCCTTCTCAGCACGTCATAGCAACATAGCTCATCCCTGTTGATGTTGACCTTGGCCACCTGGCTGAGGTTGTGTTCATCAGGTTTCCCCACTGTAAAGTTACTCCTTGTTGCCCTTTCCATCCTATCTGTTTGGAAGGAGGGCACCGAGAATAGACCATACTTAAGGAGTCACATCCCATTCTGTGGGGGCGGAGCATATACATTAATTATCTGGAATTATTCTGCACAGGAGATTTGTGTCTTCTCCTCTATCCTTTCATTTATTCATTCCAGATTAGGACAGACCTGAGTCCAGATACTGAGATCTTCACTTACTGAGCAGGTGGATACTAAGAAAAATTGCTAAGCCTCTCCGAGCCTCAACTGCCTCATATGAAAAATGGGAAAAGTAGCACCTACCTTGAGAGTTCTGCTCTAAGGATTAGTGATAATCTTAGTGCACATCTGACAGGTAGCAGGCCCTCAGTTCACGGTGGCTGATCTGGTGATTGTCAGGGTAGGGAACTGTAATCGCAGGGGGCCTCCTGTGGGGGCCTTTGGGTCCTAGAGGATGAGAGGGCTTGGAGAGTGAGGCATGTGGAGGAGAGTAGGGGTCTTCAGGGGGAATGGACAAGGTGGTGTCAGGGCAATGTGGTTGGGCTTCCCAGGGTGGCTGTAGGGCAGGGCTACTGTAGACACAGGACCACAGGGGGCATCTAGATACCTCCAGACCTGGCTAAGGGCCCCAGAAAGGCATGAAGGGGTCAGAAAGCATGGTGAGGATTGGTTGCAGGAGGGGAGGACGAGGGTGGAGCAGATGCCTCCAAATCTTCAACCTGGAGGGGCCAGCATTGTGAGGGTGCCCTTCCTCGAGGGGGTCTATGATAGATCAGAGCCCTGTTATGAACTGAATTGTATCCTCCTAAGATCTGTGCGTTGACTCCCAGTAGGGCTGTGTTTGGGAAAAGGTCCATTAGAGAGGTAAGTAAGGCTGAATGAAGTCATCAGAGTAGAGCCCTGATAGGGCAGGACTAGTGTCCTTATAAGAGGAAGAGACACCAGGGGTGCACAGAAACTGTGTGAGGACCTACTGAGAAGGCCACGGAGAGAGGCCTCAGCAGCAATCAACTCTGCTGGCACCATGATCTTGGACTTCCAAGAACCATGAGAAAATGAATTTCTGTTGTTTAAGTCACCTGGTCTAGGTGTTTTGTCACAGCAGCCTGAGCTGACCAGCACAGGACCCGAGTGAGGTGCAAACCTCCCTGGAGGAGCAGGTCCTCAGCCCTGTATGCCAGGAGTCTGAGCGGGATCTGGGCGGGACATTGCTATGAGTTCTGGTCTTAGGAAGCCCAGATGGGAACATGAGATGGGGAGGGGTGGAGGGGCAGAGTACGTTCACGGTCAGGTTGTGACCACTTGTGACAGAGCTGAGGGCAGCGGGAGAGCACCAGGAGGGAAGGGGAGAGCAGGGAAGTCAGGTGTGGTTGAGCCCCACCAACCCTGCCTGTGACTGCAGGCCCTTCCTCCTTGGGCCTCAGTTTCCCATTATAAAGACCAGTGGGCTGGACCACAGGGTCAGCTGGGTCACCAAGGGCCCTTTGCAGTTCTTGCTGGATGGTAGAATCCCTCCTGATGCCAGCCCCTGACTTCAAGGAAGCCCCTGAGATTAGCATCAGGAAAGCCAGGACCTGTCCCCCAGCCTTTGATGAGGGACCTAAGCAGGACGATGCTTGGGGCAGGTGTGTGCCTGTGTGTGTGCATCTGTGAGGGGAGTGTGCGTCTCTGTGTGAGTGTCTCTGAGTGTGTCTGTGCGTGTCTTTGTGTGTGCCTGCACATGTGTGTTGAGGATAACATTCTCATAGTAGGTGCCAGAACATAGGAGATCACTTCCTTTGTGAAAAGTTGATTCCAACTGTTTCCAAGCACTATATGACCTCGGGGAGCTGGGCTATGTCTATACATTTGAGTGTTATAAGACTTGCTTCTGTGGCTGGGGTCCTTTACAGCTGACAAGGAACTTTCCCTCTGGTCAGGGAAGCAGGAACTGGCCAGTGGTGATGAACCTGCATCTCCATTTGGATCTGCTTGGGCTGCTGGGTCCTGGCTCAGGCCCCAACTGGCTCACCTGGAGCCACTGTGCCTGGCACGCTGATGGGACATGGAGAGAAGGCACAGAAGTCAGAGCTGATCCCGGCTCCCTGCTGTGGAAGGTTGGATGAATGGTTGGTGGGAAAGAACTGTGTAGGTCAGTGTGGGTATGCGGAGAGGGCAGCTCCAAGTCCAACTGGGGTTCACCTGGTGCCAGCAAGGTGGGGCTGCTCATCAGGAGGGATATTGAGGAGCAGGGATCCTGAGGGCCTTGTCTAGCAACCTCCAGGCTTCAAGGCAGATGCCATGGGCCCAGGGAGGGGAGGGCAGTGCAGTGGTGACCACCTCACAGCCCAGGCCAGCCTGGGTTGCAACCCTACTAACTGGGTGATTCTGGGAAGTCACTTGGCCTCTTCTGAGGCTCAATGTCCTCATCTGTGCCCCCATGGGACCCTAATTGGGGATAAAATGAGCCAGCCCGGGAAGCCCCGAGGAGAGCAGAGTGTGTGTCCCTTGTCCAGTCATGTCTCCAGAGCATCCAGTGTCACACAGGAGGCACTCACAGATATTTGTGAGATGCACGAGAAGGGAGTCATGGGGCTGACTTCCTTTGTCTCTTTTTCGAGGTTACATCCTACAGAGGATGTTGGGTGTTTCTGAGTTGGAAGGACCCTCTGGGCTGGTTGGTCAATTCCTTCATTCCTGTTAGGCAAGGTGAGGGGCTCTCCAGCCAAAGGGGGCTCCTGCTTCTGTCTCTGCAAACTCCTCATGCTTGGGCTAGGGTGCTCCAACCCCTGAACGCCCCCATGCTCTGACTCAAGCAGGCTCCTGAGCCCACCCAGAGCGTCTTGCCCACCTGTGGGTCCTGCACCGGGGCAGGGCTTGCCCTTAACTGCTTGCTCTTGGCAGACGGACCTTCCTGTTTCTAAGAAAACTGGCTTTAATTGGTGATTATATCATGTCTTTATATAGCAGCTTTCATCCAGGTGCCCACAGCACCCAGCTCGTTAGACAAGATCCTTAGAAGATGCCCGGACTTCAAACAGTTCCTTGGCTCATGTGGGTGTCTGGCAGGCTCCCCACAGCATGAAGGCCAGGCAGGAGCGTGAACATGACCTTGGAGGCTTCCCTACAAACTCCCAGTGTGCCCAGCCAGGCCTGTGGGGGAGGGCAGGGCAGAGGGAGGAGCAGACCGTCTTCCTGTTCTCCCCTCTGGCCTGCAGTCCCCCCACGTCCCTCTGTCTGAGATATCCTGACCTTGGGCACCCCCCTCCTGTCCTGAGAAAGGAATTCTGTCCTTTTGCTTAAATCAGACACAGTACAAGTGATGGCCCAGAGGGATCTTCAGTTCCCCCTCCAACCTCCATGGATGCTCACCCCTTATCAGCCACCGGAAGCAGACGGTATAAATCAGGACGTTTGTTACAAATATAACTTTGATGAACATGTCAAAGCCCCACCTTCCAATGTAGATTGTTGTTCCTAACATTTTTCTCCCCTCTTCTGTCCCCATGCCCTCTGGAGCTTTGCTGGGTACAAAGATGGATTTCCCAAGAAAAGCTCAGGACCCTAGGGAGAGAGCTGCAGGGACCATCCTTATGAAGACATGAGCTAAGCACATCTCACCAAAGTGAACATATTCCCACCATTCCTTTTTCAAAGGCAACACAGGCCAATTTTAAATCAGGGTGAACATGGTTCCCCCGTCAACACAGCTTTAGTCTTGCCCCCTTGGAACAACTCTCTAGGGTGAAAGAAATCTTTTCTTCCCTGCATGGATGGACTCAGCTCAAATGAAACTGATTTTGATTCTAAATCTATCCCTAATGAAAGGTGGAGGAGGTTTCAGTTCCTCCTCACATTAAAAAAAAATAGAATCCTGTGTAACATTTTGTCACCTGCTATTTTTACTTATTGTAATGGGAGTGCTTTTATATCATAAATTTTTACCTGGAATAATGATTTTTAACTACAATACAGTATTTCATCCTGTGAATTTGACATGATCTAACTTATTCCAGTACTCAGTTGTTATTGATGAAGGCGTGGGAAACACCAAACAACAACAACAAAAAAGATTGGGAAATTGACTATGTTAAAATCGAGAACTTCTTCTACTCACGAAACCCTGTACTAAGGAAAGTAAAAGAAAAGATTAGCTATACAGTGGAAGAAAATGGCAACAAAGGCTCAATATTAAGAATAAAGAAGGAATTCCTATAACTCACTAAGAAGAAAATCCCATAGCAAAATAGTCAAAAGACCAGATCAGGCATTTCGAGAATTAAAATAAGCCCAACAAACATTAAGGGACATGCCCAACCTCATTAGCAATCAGGTAAACCTGAATCAAGATCCCCCTCGGTGTTAGTTTCCAGGGGCTACTGTGAGGAAGTACCGTGAACTGGTGGCTTGAACACGAGGAATTGAGTCCTCATAGTTCTGGAGGCTGAGTCCAAAATCAAGGTGGAGTTTCCTTGCAGGAGCTGTGAAGGAGAATCGTTCCATGCTTTCTCCCTCCTTCTCTTTCTGTCTCTCTGTCTCTCAGCCTCTGGTAGCCTCATGTTGGCTTGTAGGTGGTTTCTCTCTGAATCTTCATGCCATCTGTCCTCTGTGTGTATGCCTGGGCCCAAATTTCCCTTTTACATAAGGACTTCAGTTAGTTCTATTGGAGCAGGGCTCGCTCTCCCTATGGACCTCATCTTAACTTGATTGATTCTGTAAAGACCCTACCCCCAAATAAGTTCACCTTCTAAGGTGGGCAGCAATAGTTAGGACTCCAACACATCCTTTTTGAGGGAAGACACAATTCTACTCATATCATGAGATACGAATTAAATTCCTTGAATTGGTAAGAATTACAAGTCTGATAGCAGGTGTTGGAAAGGGTAAGACCAGCAGGATCTCTCTGTCTAGGAGCGCTAGCCAGGCAGGGAGTTTTTCCCACTAGGTGGGGACATATCTGGCCACAGCAAGGTTAAGCCTTTGGGGCCTTTTAAGGCTCAATGATGTCATGGCAGTACTTGGATTTTTAAACCTTATAATACAATAAGACCAAGCTCAAAGCTTGGAACAGGGATGGTAAAAGTGTTGATCTGGTAGGCTTGAAAAGTTCCATACTTCAGTTTTCCATATTTACTAATACAGTCACGCACCTCATAAGGAACAACATTTGTTGGATGACAGACCGAATATACGATGGTGGTCCCACAAGATTATAATGGCACTGAAATATCCCTAACCCCCAGCGTCGTAGCATTACCACATAATGCATTACTCGTGCTTGCAGTGATGCTGGTGTAAACAATCCTACTGTGTTTCCAGTCATATAAAAGTCTAGCACATACAATTATGTGTAGTGTGAAATAGTTGATAATGACAATAAATGACTATGTTACTGGTTTCCATATTTACTATACTTTTTTATTGTGATTTTTAGAGTGCATTCCTTCTCACGTATATAAAAAAAGATAACTATATAACAGCCTCAGGCAGGTCCTTCTGAAGTTATCCAGAAGGCACTGTTGTCATGGGAGATGACAGCTCTATGTATGTTATTATCCCTGCAGACCTTCCAGTGGGACAAGATGTGAAGTGAAAGATGGTAATAGTGGTGATCTCGACCCTGGGTAGGCCTAGGCTAACGTGTTTGTTTATGCCTTATTTTTTAACAAAAATTTTATAAAGTGAAAAAAAATTTAAAAACAGAAAAAAGCTTAGAAAATAAGGATATAAAGAAAGAAAATATTTTTATCCAGGTGTACAATGTGTTTGTGTTTTCAATTAAATGGTATTACGAAAGAGTCAAAAAGTTAAGAGTAATTGAAGGGTTGATAAAGCAGAAAAGTTACAATAAGCTAAGGGTATTTTATTATTGAAGAAAGAAAAATATTTTTGTGAATTTAGTGTTGTTTAAGTGGACAGCATTTATGAAGTCTACGCAGTGTACAGTGATGCCCTAGGCCTTCACATTCACTCACCAATCACTCCCTGACTAACCCAGGGCAACTTACAGTTCTGCAAGCTCCTTTCATGGTAAGTTTGCTACATAAGTATGTCATTTTTTATCTTTGGCATTATATTTTTACCATTCTTTTTCTATGTGTAGATATGTTCAGATTCATGAATACCACTGTGTTAGAGTTGCCTAAAGTATTCATGACGGTTTGTAGCCTTGGGAAAAACAGTTTGTATCATTACAGTCTGTGTGGAGTGGGTTAATACCACCTAGGTTTTTGTAAATACACTCTATAAACTTCATGCAACAATGAAATCACCCAATGATGCACTTCTCAGTGTGATTAGATTGTGAATTAGATTAGAATGTGTCCTAATCATTAAGCGATATATGACTGTATAATGCTGTAAACAAATCAGGAGAATTTAGCTACCCCCTTATGTTAAGTTTAAAAATAAGCAAAACTCAACCATATATTATTTAGGTGTCCACACTTATGTAATAAAATAAGCAAGAAAATAATCAATACAAAAGTCAAGATGGCTGTTACTTGGTTTTTGGAGGGCTAGTGGATAGGAAGGTGTAAGTGATGTGAGTTATTGGTGATGTTCTAGTCCTTGGGTTGGATGGTGGGATTATAGATGTTCATTACATCAGTCAATCAATGAAATAAATAGAGGCGGGAAAGGGCAGAGCATGGGTGAATGACAGGGTATCCCATGAACCAAAATTCACAATTATTCTAATTTTCTAAATATGAGGCCCAAGAAGTTCTGCTAGGTCATCTGCTGACTAAAGGCACCAATACAACTCAGATTTGTGAGGGTGGGTCTGTGCTGTCTCCTAAGCTCCTAGAATCTCTCCTTCTTTATATCTGCTCTCTCCCAAGGCAGGCCCAGACTGTACTATGAACTCACGATGGGACCCACCCAGAAGAGAGGGAATCCTTATCACACTTCACACAGAACACCATCCTTCTGGGAATGCAGACCAAGAGAGTTCAGCTGGGTTGATGGTCCTGTGCTTGCAGGACACATATCTTTTTGATTGAGGCAAGGAGTTGAGAAACTGTGCCTTGAAGAAGGTTTACCATGTACAGCCATCCAGGTTGTGCACTGCTCAACTTCAGAGGCCATCATTTCCATTGCAGTTTAAGTTCTAAGCTGTTGCAGAGTCTGTGTGAGAGACACACACCCCCTACCCCCGGAGCTATGTAAGGTATATGTTGTACAAACACCCATGGAGGCCCAGCCTCAGAAGATGCCTCCAAAGTTGAAGGATTAAAGACTGAAACATGAGGGTTACTGTGGGCTATGTCCAAGGAACCTTGGTCTTACACAGCAGCAGTAGCAGCAGCAGCATTTAGAATCACTGGACACCTCTAGATCAAGAGGGACTGGCCAGATCGAGGTGTAGAGCAAGACAGAGGCCAAGAGAGGAGCCCAGGAGCTCAAGCAAGGACAGGGCAGATAAACCCTTAGCCCGGCAAAAATGAGGCTTTTACAGGCCCCTTAGCCTCCTCTCCTGCCTTTCCTTCCCTCAGCAGCTAGGGCTCTGCACAAATATTCCTTGAAAGTGACAGGTTGTGACCACACCTGTGCCTCCATGGTTAGGTTAGCCTTAGCCTGTAACATCCTCTTTCTACCCTTCTGACCTGGCCAGCTGCTACACTGATGTCACCTCCCCGTGGAAGTTTCACCTCCTCTGAGGGGACAGAGGGAGGGAATGAGGAAGAGAGAGGGGGAGGGGAAAGAGAGAGGGAGAGAACTCATCTTCTAGTAGCTTTTTAAGAGAGGATCTGGCCGGGCGTGGTGGCGCACGTCTGTAATCCCAGCGCTGTGGGAGGCCGAGGCGGGTGGATTTCTAGCGCTCACAGTTCGAGACCAACATAAGCATGAGTGAGCCAGAGTAAAAGACCCCGTCTCTACCACCAGCACAGAAAACCGCCGGGTGTTGTGGTGGGCACCCGTAATCCCAGCTAATGTGGGAGGCAACTGGCAAGAAGAATCACTACAAGCAAGGACAATGTAAAAAAAAAAAAAAAAAAAAAAAACCAAAAAAAACAAGGAAACTAAGAGTGCAAGCAAACTGAAACAAAAGCAAAAAAAAAAAAAAAAAAAAAAAAAAGAGAGGATCTATGGGAGTTTAGTATTTTGGAACTTTCACAGCTGAAATGTCCTTCATTCTCCCCTCACACATTAGTGATTGGCTGGGGTATAGAATTCTGACTTGGAAATCATTTTTCCTCTGATTTTTGAAGGCGTCATTCCATTGTCTTCCTGCCTTGTGTTGCTGAGACAAGTCCAAAGCTGCTCTGATTTTTGAACAGAGCCTTCCTTTTACTGTCCTCAGCGTGCCCAGTGTGGGACCTGGCCCCAGTGAACAAAACCAGCTCAGAGACCTAGGCCACAAATGCTGTGGCCACAGCAGCACCACTGCGTACTGGGCTTGTGCTGGGGCTGGGGTGTGAGAAGGAAGCAAACGTGGTTAGTGTTCCTTAGAAGTTTCACCCACGTGTGTGCTGGGACCATGTAGCATTGACCTTGGCGGGGGACCTTATCAGGGACAGCCATGTCTTCTGCCAATGGTTGGTCGCCCCTGTTTCCGAGCACCAATGTGTTCCAGACATGGTGTGCTAATACCCACGACAAATGTGCACAGGGGACAGAGAAGAGACTGAGCCTTTGAGGAAATGATGCAGATGAGATCACACAGCCAAGAGGCCCAGTGGAACTTGAACCTAGAGCCATCAGATTCCAAATCCAGGCTCTCATATTCTCATAGTCTCAGAGACTGGGGAGTGGCCTGTGACTGTGCAGCTGTTCCTCTGCAGATCCGCCCCCAGGCTGGGTGCTGGGGAGGGATGTGCTCAACAGGGTACCTCCTCTCCATCATCCCCCACTGTGGGTCCATCCCTCTTGTGGGTGTGGGTGGGGGACTGGCTCAGAGATCGCTCTGGAGGGGTGCTGGGGTCAGACTGAGGTGATAGCAGGGGAAGGCAGGCTCACATCTGGGGTGTGGTGGGTAGGGGGTTAACAGATGGCTCACCTCTCCATCTCCTCTTCTGACTGACCCCACCCAGAGCCTGTCCAGGCTATAACTGCTGGGATGCAGCATGACATAATTATAGTTTATCCTGATGCTGCTGGCCCAGCTCACAGGGGTGGGGGTGAGGCATTTCCAAGCAGCATAAAGCCCCCATTAACATAGCAAATTGGGCCTGTTTGGCAGCCTCCGGGCTTCTGTGAGGGCCTGAGTCCAGGCACCACGTGAGGCCCTGCCTGCCGCAGAGATGCCCTGAGCCTGGGGGCCCATCCAGATGGATCTCCAGTCTGTCTCGCTCCCAAGTGCACCTTTGGGGATGGGGTGGTTGGAGTCCTGGGTGGAAATGTGTGGGTGGCACCTTGAACAAGACGTTCACTACTCCAGGCCTCATTCCCTAGCTATCCAGTGGGATGAGGTCTGTCTGACTTTTGGGAGAAAGAAAAGGTAGCAGAGGGCTGGGGCCCCAGTCAGGCCCTCTCCTCCTCCTCCATGAGGGGCTCCTCTGTCCTCAGCACTTTCTTCTTCTTTGAGCCCCACAGAAATGCCCTGAGGGGTCTGGGGAATGCAGGACCTTGACTCCCCCCCACCTCCTCCCTTGGCTCTGCTTACAGCAGGCAGGGAGCTGACACAGCGGAAGGAGCAAGGGGCTGGGCTGCTGGGGTGTGGGTGAAGCTGCTCTGAGGTCCTTCACCTCTGTAGCTGAGAACACAGAGTGAGGAAGTTCCTCTTGCCCAGGGCTTGTTTCCAAGGGGTCAAGGAAAGGTACATGGAATGCAGTGGTGGAGATAGGAGATGTCCCTGGTCTGGGCTTGGCATAGAAGGAAGGTGGTTCTCTGCAGAAGGGTCTGACCTCAATTCCCTCCTCGGGCCCCTTTGCAAACTCAGGTCTTCCCTGGCTATGGACAGGGATCCACCAGCTGCCGTGATGCTCTCCCCCAACTCCCCCCCCTCCCCACACTGGTTTTCCTGGCCTTCCTGGGCCTACGTGCTTGGCTGTGGGATAGAATCTCTCAGGACTGGATCTGAATTCTGGCTCCTCTGCCTACCAGGTCGTGACTGTAGGCCATTTCCTGACCCTCCCTTGAGCCCAGGCAGGGTGGGAGCAGTGGCTGTAAAACATTGCAAATTCTTGGACACTCTTCCTATGGAGGGAGGTGAGGGGATGGGGTGGGGTATATATCATCTTTCTTTGCCATGGGGTAGGCTTTTGTGACCGCTTCAGTAGCAGTGTTATTATGGGACTTTTGAGGTTAGGTCACCAAAAGCCATGGAGCCTGCACCTTATTTTGGGGGACATTTGTCCTGGAAGCCTGGGCCACAACATGAGGAGTCTGACAACGCGAGGCTGCCATGCTGTAAGAAGCCCATGTCACAGAGAGGCTCCATGTCCGTGCTCCCATCAGCCGTCCTTGCCTTCGAGTCTTCCCAGCCTTCAGGTGGATCCAGCTCTGGTCATCAAGTCACCCCTAGCCTTAGTGTCCTTCAAGCTGAGGCCCCAGATGTCAGGACACCCTCACTGTGCCTTTTCTGAATTTCTGACTCATAGAACCTGTAGCACATCAGTATGTTTTTACAAACCAGCAAATAATGAGCAAAGCAGTGAGATGTAAGTGAGATCTGCAGGGGAGGGCAGCACAGTCTCGGGCTACTCCCTGGGGCTCTGGGTGCTGCGGGAAGACTAAGAGAACATGAATTTGGAATCCTGTGGCCCTGGGTTTGAGTCCTGCTGAGCTTGCTTGTGCTGTGACTTCACACACTTCACTGAATTTTTCTGAGGTTTCAGCTTCTTCACCTGTCCCATGGCATCAGTTGTTTTCACTTCCCAAGTTTGTTATGAGGGTTTTGAGTATTGCGCCTGGAATGCAGTGGGTGCTTATAAACTGTGGCTACCAATCCTGTCTGGTCATTGGCAGTGGACAGCTACCCGTGACAAAATGCTCTGCCAAGAGACATGTCTCTCAGGCTTCTAGAATGTTCTGCTGGCACCATGGCTCCCATGCTTGTGGGGGGTGGGTATACCTGTAGTCTATCCTTTCTGGCCTGTCTAGGGAAGCATGACTGGCATGGATAGGCTCCTGTACTCCTCCTCACCTGTTCCCAAAGGTCATGGCCCCACACCATGGTTCTCCTCAGACCCTGTGGCCCAAGGACATACAGTGGGCTGAATCCATAGAAACATCCCAATCCATGGGACATCATTTGACCCCTCCCCTGCCCACCACCCACATCTCTTTTCCCATCTCTGTCACATACTCAGAAAAAGGCTCCAGATTGGGGTAGGTACAGCCCCTGT
Organism: Perodicticus potto; assembly: GCA_963574655.1. NCBI lineage: Eukaryota > Metazoa > Chordata > Mammalia > Primates > Lorisidae > Perodicticus > Perodicticus potto. The sequence goes on along the minus strand of CAUYRH010166473.1, from coordinate 10,762 downwards.
GATCCTGTGGCCACACCACGGAGGCTCCTGACAGGCTGAAGCCCACCAGGGCCCGCAGCAGCCCACATTGAACTTTCTAGGCAGAACCCTGACTTGGGCTCAATTAGCCTCTTTCTCCCTCTTACCACACAGGAAATTGCCTCCTGCATCTGCAACCATCAGCTCTCTAATTACCAGGTGGGATGGCTGAGACTTTAGGACAATTAGGGGTGGTCTGTCTTTTCCCAAAGCCCCCTTCTCCCCCCTTTGTCCTGTCCTCCCCAGGTCCCACCCTGTCTGGAAACTTCTTCTAATTTGGAGCCACTTAGAAAAGACAAGGAAATCTTTAAAGTGAAGAATGTCCCAGAATCCCTCCTGTCTTATAGCTGCGGCCCAGTGGGCTGGGGAATGTGCTCACTCACTGGCAGAAATACCAGAGAGCCATCCTGCTCAAGGGGGCCTGTGGTCACAGTGTCCCTGCCTGTCAAAATATCTGCAGGTTGATAGCTGAGAGGAGGAGAAAGGGGTAGGGTTTGTCTGATCCATGGGCTCAAAGTCACTCTAAGCCAGAACAGAGGGGTCTCTGAGCTGGGTCTGGGAGCTCTTGGCTGGGTCCTGCTTAGGCTTTTGAATTAGCCTCCTGATGGTCTGGCCCTCTGAGAAGCCCCGACTCCTCTGGTCCCCTCTCTACCTGCCCCGGTCTTTATGCTGGGCAGCATGCTGGGACGGTCCTTGCCTTTACCTGCTCTTCTCCTGGAACAGACAACTCTCTCTGCATTCCTCAAGGCCCAGGATGTTGGCCCAGTGCCTCTCTGAATGGGCAGTGGCACTCTGTCTCCATCCTCTCACTCATAGAGCCACACCTGTCTCCTGCACCACTCCCTGCGGGGCCTGGCACTCAACCCAGGCAGACCTGGAATTCCAGCTCCAGAGGCTACTTGCTCCCAGGAGTCCCCAGCTGGGAACAAGACCCCTCGGGAGTATCTCTGACCCCAAGAACTAGCTGGCCCTGTGTTCAGATGAATCAAACAATGTGACCCTGCCCTGGGACTGATCTGCTACAGCCCCATCCTGCTGACAGGGAGCCGTGGCTGGGAGAGGATGTGAGTTTTGCTGAGGACTCCAGTGAGGTGGGGGACTCTGCCCTCCAAAACCTGGACTGGTGGCTCCAAAGCGCACCTGCTTCCCAGGATACCAGCTAGCCCGATGGCAGTTTCAAAGGTTCTGGGTTGCTGGCCCTATTTCTGAGGGTCCATGTTTCTCTGAACCAGGGCTCCCACAGTGAGGGCAGAACTCACAGCTCCCCCTTTTAAGGGCTGCTGCACCCTCACCGTCCCTGCCCCAGGACTTCATTCTCTACCAGATCTCTAACAAGCCCTGTGCTAGGAAGGAGGCCAAGGTAGGAAAACTGTGTGGACTAATTTGTAAGCCAGGTGTGATTCACCTGCGTCTCACTGTGACTCTCTCTTACTGTTTCCCTCTAGGCTAGGTAGCTGCCCACTTGTTCAGGCCTGTCCTGGGCCTCAGCAGCCCCTCCACGGTCCTGGGTGTGCTCTCCAGAGGCAGATCAGGGTTATCGCTCCAGATGGCGTCATGTCTCCCGCCTCTGCAAGCCCAAAGCCAGGCTCACAGACCAGGTAAGATAGGCTACCCCCTGGCTACTGTCCTGCAGCCCAGGCCCAGAAGGAGGCAGGCACCTGTCATGGTCACATAGCCCACCTCCCATAACAGGCCTGGCACAGCCTGGACTGGAACCCAGACTTCTGCCCCAGAGCTGGGTGCTCTTCCACCCTGGCCTGTTGAGCACCGGCGGTGGCCCGTGTGGTCAGCTCTCCTGTCAGGGGACAATATGGCAGGGCCCTCCCCAACTCTGGGTGGAGGGGCCATCACAGGTGCTCAAGGTGGTCAGAGGGGCTGGTCAGAGACAGCTGTAGTCAGGAGGAGTGGGGAGAGGGCAGCAGGAGAGGAAAATTTGATTGTGCAGAACCATCTGGAAGCTTCCTTCTAGAGTCACTAACAAGAAGGGCTTTCATTCTAGCCCCACCTCTTACCAGTTTGGGGTGAGTCACTTAACCTATGTGCCTTACTTTCCTCATCTGGGACATGGGGTAAGGATTGAATGTGTTTTAGGACGTGACCTGAACTTCTATGTCTTAGAAATGTTATCTATTTTCATTATTATTATTATTATATTCCCTTCCTCCATGGCAAAGGATCAGTTGTGCCAGGGCCTAGAGCCTGAGGCCAGCTCTGGGGGACAGTTAAGCTCTCCAGCTCCTGGGGGCCAGTGGGCTCACCACCTGACCCCAGCACTGCCGGCCCTGGCAGCCAGTCAGATGTGGCGGCCCCAGATGGACTGGGGTTGCCTGAGTACATGGGGGCCTTCCAGAGCCAGGTGTGGGCAATGTCTGTCATATCTACTGGGCAGTCCTGGGGCTGGGCTAGGCCTGGAAAGGCTGTGTGTGAGGCCAGAGGGGGCTGCAGGTCTGGTGTTTCAGTTCTCTCTTTTCTGAGACGCCTCCATCTTTCTTTCCTTTCTCAACACTTGGGCATTTTCAAATGTCTTGAGGGAGCCCCAGCTGGGTAGGTAATGTTGATCCTGATGACTACAGAGCAGTAGGCACCCTGGCCAGACTGATGCCGACATCCTCTCCACAAGTAGACCAGGGTGTCTCATCCTCCCCATTGTTGATGAGGACTGAGCCTCCTAGAGGTGGGTGTCCCTCCCCTAAGAATCACATATCTCTTAGGATCTGGCCTTATTGTGGCCTGAGTGTCCCCAGCTGGTGTGGGTGGCCCTGTCCCCGTGTGGTCTCCCAGCCCCTCCATGGCCCAAGGCCAAGTCTTCCCAGCTGGCCTGGCTTCGGGCCTTGACTTACCGCATGTCCTTGGCCAGGTGCCCCTTCCTGGTCCCTTGGCTCTAGAGAAAACAGTTGGCCCAGGGCTCACGGAGATCCTCCAGGCTTAGACAGTATCTGGGTCGGGGCTTTGGCCCACTCACTCCCAATGGCCCAAAGCAGGTGCCTGGCAGAGAGGCCCCCAGCCTGTCATTTGTCACCTTCCACACTGTTGCCTATGCCTGGCATGTGGCCTGGGATGGGCATATTTAAAGGCCAGCCCTGAGCTGCCCCCAGCCCTGCTGCAGCACGAGGGAGCTCTCCAGACCATGGTAGGCTGGGGCTGCCCTGCCGCCCACTGCTGCCACCTCCCCTGCACCTGCACCTCCTCCTGGGGAGCACAGACCTGCAGTGCTACCATTTCCTCCTGCTCTGCCCTGGGGATTGCCCTCCTGACCTCATCCCTCAACTCTGACTTCATCCCCTGACCTTGACTTAGTTAGCAATCCTGACCTTCACCTCAGGCCTCAGCTCACCCTGACCTTAACTTGCTCTCGTATTGTCCCTTGTCTGACTCACTCTTCACCCTAGGTTCCATGCCTGGCCCCACCTGCCCTGAGCTGTCCTGGATGGGTGGCTGGTCCACCCATGGGGACCCCAACTTAAGTCTCTACTTTTCTGACTTAGTAGGGGCTGCTAAAGAGGAGGGATGAGAAAGAGGAGAGTGAGGGGACACGGGTTGGGCCAGACTTGAGGGCTCTGCTCCTGGTCAGAGGACCTGGTGCCAGGGGAAAGCACAGTTCTGGTGAAGCAAGGAGTTCTCTGCCCTGCTGGCTTCTCTGTTTTGCAGTTCCTCCATGCCTGTGTCTCCCCAGCTGGCCTGGGAACTCTGACCCGCTGTTACAGCTCAGCTTGCCACCTCCCAGCTGCCTGAGGGCCTAGGGGCTTCTCTCACTCTCAGAGGCTGCCCCTCCCTGTCACCCTCATGAATGCCTGTGTCCAGAGGGACTGTGAGCTCCTGGGAGACAGGATGGGACCTGATTCAGCCCTGAGCCCCAGGCCTAGGCACAGGGTCTGGCTAGAGGTCAGCAGGGGGAAGTAAGCATTCTGTTGGTTTGATAAATGGGGACACCGAGGCTCAGAGAAGGCGAGTGAAGATTTTAACATCACAGGGACTGTGAGCAGCTAAGCCAGTTCCCCCTGACTCCCTTCTTCCCTGAGACATTTCTTTCAGGGAAATTTTAGGGCCTTTTCTCAAGGGAATTTCTAAGACAGCTGGGCTACAAAGGCCCCTTCCATGCTGGTCCTCAGAACCGGCTGTGTAGTCAAAGAAATCATCCCTTTCTCCCCAGCAAAGCACCGGAGCACAGTAGGGCCACATGGAATCAGGTGGTCATGAACGTCTTGGGGGACAGGGATAGGGAAACAGGTCTGAGAGAGAAAGGGCAGTCTCCCACAGACGGATGTGATCATTTTTTATTAATCAGAGGGAAATGTATATGTAATTATGTGAGATGAACTCTGCAGGGAAGTTCTTTTCTTTATGATGTCTGAAGGGATTTATAAATATTACAGAGGTTTTACAGCATCATAACGTCCCAGCCGCCCTGCCAGCCCCCTTTCAAAGGATTAGTGGAGACAAAGCACCCAGTAAAAGCTAATTATAAGTCAGCCGGGCGCTGCTGCTCCTGATGTGGGTCCAGGAGCTGGGGGGGGGGGCAAATGTGGGGTGGGGCTGAGAGTGAGCTGTGGGCAGGGGGACCACACAGGCTCTGGGGTCAAGTGGGGGCCAGGGTAGTCAGGGAGCCTGTGCTCTGGGGGTGACTAGACAAGGGCTTGGTGGAGGGTGGTGCAGGTGGCGGTGCAGACAGGAGCTGGGTGGCTCCCTCCACTTCCTTTATGAAGTCCAGCAGGTTCTTCTCCCTCATCAAGAGCCAATTCTGGGTCTCACCGTGCCTGGGGGCCCTAAAGGTGGCTGCGGAGGGCAAAGTCTCTCGTGGAGTCTTAGGGACCCCTGAGCTTTTAGCTAATGCCTTCTGGGGGACTCTCTCAGACACCATTACATCCCAGAGTCATGAAGGCCAAACAGGAACCCTCAGTCTCCTCCACATGGGTGGTCCCCTGCTTTGCCTGCTGCTGTAGGCCTGAGCTCTGGGCAGCTATTTTCAAACACCAACTGGTATCTGCTCTGAGCCAGGCCCAGGGTGGGGACAAGAGAAGCCAGAGATGGGACAGATGGGGCCTCGCTCTTGAGGGGTCCACTTATTTGGGGAGATAGACTCAGAGGTTGGCAGGACAGTGTGGTATGTACCGTGGGGGTAACAGTCTGAGGAGGAGACCTGTGGGGAGAGGAGACTGACCTGGGATCAGGGGAGGCGTCTTAGAGGAGGTGACAAGGAACCGTGGGTAGGATTCTTCCAGATGGAAAGCAGGGAGGCCTTCTGGGCAGGGGGAATGGCAGGGCAAAGTCAGGGGAGAAGGCAGGGGAGTGCGGGGGCCTTAGCGGGAGGGAGCAGAAGCTCTGGGAGGGAGCTAGGGCCAGACCTTCTCTCGAGAACATGAAGCAAGGTCAGGTTCCAGCTGCAGTGAGGCTGGCAGAGCAAGGGATGGGACCCTGTGCAGAGGCTGAAAATAGGAAAGGTCTCCCTTCTGCTCACAGAGCAGGCACCGACCACCTTCCGGAGCCCGTGGGCTGGGCCAGGAAGCAGCTGTCTGCCCTGTGGGGTGGCCACTCCACAGCCTTCTTGCTGTGGGCTGGGAAGGTGCCCTGATTATCTGCCAGGCGCCTTGCGGGCCTGATCTGTCTGCTGTGGGCTCCGGGAGGGCCAGTCGGTTTCATCATTCAGGACTGCGACACTGTGGGAGATGTGGGGGGCTGGACCCCGAGGAAGAGGCTGGTGCAAGACCTCACCTGGTACCTTGCAGGCACCAAGAAGAGCCCGGAAAAGAGTGGAAGGGGGAGCCAGCTCCAACGTCTTCTCCATGTTTGATCAGTCCCAGATCCAGGAGTTTAAAGAGGTTGGTCAGCTGCCCCATGTCGGTCACTTAGGGAGCTGGGTATAGGGTCAGCCCTCAGTCCCTGTCATTACTTCTCGAGGCCACCCTGGCGGCCTCAGAGCCTGGATGTGTGGCCTCTCTCTCTCTGAGCTTTGCTTACTGTATGATGCTGGGCGAGGCCATTCTCTCTCAGAGCCTCCATTTGCTTCTCTCTCCGGGAAGCAGTTGGCAGGAGGACAGACTTTGAGGGAGGGCATGGGAGTATGGGGGTGTGGTGGGGCTTGGGTGGGTGGCTGCTCAGTGACTGTGTCTCTGCCAGGCCTTCACCATCATGGACCAGAACCGAGATGGCTTCATTGACAAGGAGGACCTGAGGGACACCTTTGCTGCACTGGGTGGGTGGCCAGCAGCTGGGGAGGTGTGGGGCTTGAGGAGGAGCTGGGCCCAGTTATCAGGAGGGTGGCCAATGGGAGGTAGCAGGGCAGTGGGGCACAGGGAAGAGTGGCTGCTGCTGGGGAAGCCAGGGGCAGTTCCTGGGAGCTAGAGGAGGACTCCGCCAGGGCAGGACAGGATGGCTTAGGCACAGGAGGGGGACTGGGGCGGGACTGGGAGAGCAGGGGAGAAGCTGGGGGCAGAGAAGTTCCCACCCCCAGGGAGGCTGCTATAGGGGCCCAGTGAAGGGCCTGAAGGTGGCCGAGGATGGGGCTATGAGGTAGGAGAATGGACTTAACCAAGTCATCTCTGTACTGAGTTCAGAGCTCCTGGGAATCTGAGTATCCATTGGGACCATGAAGAATCCCAACTTCCCCACCTCCAGGCAGCCCACTGCCCCACAGCCCCTGTTCTCCTTAGCTTCTGCTTCTCTGAGCTTCCATTTCCTTCCCTGTAAAGTGGGGACATGGACCAACTAGCTCCTCTTTCCGGGGAGGCTGGGGGCAGGAGGATGCTTCTGTAGGCTAGATATCTCCATACAGGGTCTCCCAGGACTTTAGGGCTGAGTGGGGGTGGGCGGGTCAGCAGAGTGGGGAGGCCGTAGGACCCTCTGTGGTCCCGAGCTCTATTTCCCTGGCTACCTGCAGGCAGGGTCTTTCTGGCCCCCATTATGCTCTTGGGCACCCCTCCTTCCCCAGGCCGCATCAATGTCAAGAACGAGGAGCTGGAGGCCATGGTAAAGGAGGCCCCTGGGCCCATCAACTTCACCGTCTTTCTGACCATGTTTGGGGAGAAGCTGAAGGGTGAGCTGGGCAGGGGTCCAGGAGAGGGGTGTGGGATGGTGCGGCCAGACAGGGCTCTGGGTGCAGACATCACACACAGCACAGGTGGGAGCATAGTGTGACCCCCAGACATGGCCCCTGAGCAGACACACCTTCTAGGGCCCTGCCTCAGTTTTCATCTCTGCACTACAGAGCAGGGTGACCACATAAACCCTGACAAGTAAGCCCTTTGCTTACCATGAGGATGGTGCTCCCACCTCTCCATTTCTGCTCCCCCCCACCTCCCTGCCAGGGGGCTCATTTTGTCTGCTCTGCTAATAGGGCCACATCCATCAAGGGGCGCTGCTGGGAGGGGGTTTCTGAAAGCTTCCATGGCCCACCCTGGTGCGGAACAGGTTCCCCACCTTGTCTTACTTTGTAGTCACTGCAGTCTCCAGAGGAAGGATCAGGAAACCTCATTCAGAAATGAGGAATCTCAGGGGTCATGACACCTACCCCAGGTGCCCCAGCAGAAAGTGGTCAGATGAAGCCTCAACCTCAAACCCCAGCTCTAACCACTGCACTCTCCTGACATAACATCAGGCCTGGGCATTCCCCTGTTCCCACTGCCCTGCTGCCCCCTACTGCCCACTTTCTCTCCTGGCCTGGGGAGCTCCCCTGTAGTGATGTCCCCAGAGCTTGAGAAGGAGAAGGGGCCAGCCTGAGCAGTGGCCAACCTGGGAGGTGAGTGTTGTGGTCACCCCTATCCCAGGTTGCCCTGCTCAATGTCCTCCCTCGGTCTCCCTGCCTTGGCCAGGTGTATGGTCAAGACCCTTCCCACTGACCCCCAGGCTGACCTGGGAAAGGTTTGTCTGCTTTCTGGCCTCAGATTTTTTTATCTGTAAAATGGGGGTTGTATTGCTTTCTCAAGGTTCCTATAACAAATAACCACAAAGTTGGAGGCTGAAAACTGCAGAAATACATTCTCCTGCAGTTCTGGAGTCTGGAAGTCTGAAATCTGGCAGAAGCTCAGGCCGGGGGTTGGGGGTGGGACAGAACCGGTTCTTTGCCTCTTGTGGCTTCGAGGGTGGGCGGTACCCCTCCCAACTCTCCTCATGATCACTGGGCCCCTTCGTCTGTCTCATCTCCCTTTGCTTCCATCTTGTAAGGACACTTGTCATTGGTTTTAGGGCCCCCTGGATAATCCAGAAGGATCTCATCATCTCATGTTCCTTAATTTGTATCTGGGAAAAGTCTCTTTTTCCAAATAAGGTGATATTCACAGGTTCTGGTGGACAAATGGTTTGGGGCCACCATTTAACCCACTTTAGGGGTGATCCTACCTAACCCCACAGATTTTATAGGGTGAAAAATCAATGCTCTCATGGGTCATGAGGTACTGGAGAGTACAGTTGCCTCCATGCATGTGCCCTGGCTAATACTAGAGTGAGGAGGAAGCTGATCATTGACCTGGGTTTAGAGATGAAGAAAACTGAAGGTGGGAAGGGCAAGCACTCTCTGGGGTAGGCTGTGAACTTGGGGCTGTCCAGCTGAGTCAGGAGCACCCCTGGGCCCACCTCTGGGAAGCTGGTAGTTGTGATTTCCAGGACTATGGCTGTCTCCTGGAAAAGTCTAGAAGCTCAAATGCTGGGGCAGAGTGTGCACTGCGGGAAAGACATGTGTGATGTCAGCTAGCCACTTCAAAGGAAGCCGACAAACAGGCCTGAGCTTTTACCCAGACGAACATAACTAAGAAAAACTTGTTGAAAGCCAGCAGGAGGCCTGTGGAAATGTCCTTTGTGTCCATAGGGGTGGACCCAGAGGTCCAGCCCAGGAGGTGAGGCAGTGGGTACCTCCTGCCCATAGCGTGGTGTGTATGTCGGGTGTGGGCAAGGGGCCTGCAGTATGAGCAGAAGTTTAGTGAGACCCTTTATGAGTGCTCTGGAGAAGAGGAGGGGGCTCTTTAGCTCACGATGGGCCTTAAATCTGTTTCACAAATGGGGACATTGAGGCCTAAAGCTGGTGTGGGTCCAAGGCTGGGCTGGAGCTGTGACCTAGGCCTGGTGGGGGCTGTAGAACTGCAGCTTTTTTTCATTTTTGCAGGAGCACCGGGGCTGGGGCGCCAGCTGAGCCTGTCATGCAAACGTGGCCAGCCTGCGTGAGAGGCCAGTGGAAGGGGATGGGAGCCAGGAGGAGGCAGGGGGCTAGGGCAGGCACCGTCTTATCCTGCTAATTAAGAAGAGGAGATTTTCTCATGAGAGGCCCAACAGTGATGGGGAGAAGCTGCTCCACTCTGCAGCCCATTTTATGAGGCTCATAGTCCTGAGAGCATAGGCCCTCTCTGGGGAGGAGGGAAGGAAGGACCGCTGGCCCAGCCTCCCAGCCACCATGACAAGAAGTGGCTGGACTGAGACCGGAGTCCAGCAACTGGCCTTGAGATCAGTCTATGGGCCTGGTCCTCAGAAGGGCTGGCCAGCCACAAACCTGCCCAGCAGTGAGCCTCTTCAAAGATGCTGGGAATTCTCAACTAATTCACAAAAGCTTGGGGTCTGTGGCCATGGAGGCAGAGACCCCACAGCAGCCTCCATCCTTTGGCCATTTGACCCTCCCTGGCCTGGAGCCACCCCTCAGCCCTGCCCCAGCTGGGCCCTAGGCCTGGCCTCTGGGCTAGCCACTCATCCCCTTCCAGGAACTCCCAGACCAGGCCAGTGGGGCTAGCTTATGCCAGACTCCATCACTCTGGGCCATGCTGAGTGACTCAGACACTGTCCTGTCCTGGGTGAGCTCCCAGTCTGGTGCAGGAGACACAGATGGCTGTGACCCAGTCTAATGAAGGAGGCAGAGATAGTCTGATAGGGGAGACACAATGGCTCTGACCCCTTCTGACCTGGGAGTGATACGGCCCCACTCCAGCATGATTGGCCAGAAGATAAGGAGGGAGAAAAAGCAGGGGACTTGGCACAGTGGTGGGTGTAAATCTTCCCTTCTCATATTAGGGGGGCTGTGGGCAAGTACTGGAATCTGTGCAAGTTCATTTCTCCCTGTGACAGACACTGGAACAGCAATACCTCCTGCGTGGGTGTTCTGGGGCTTCCATGGGATAAAATGGTAAAGCTTGGCACAGAGTAGATATGTTTAGGGCCCTGATCCATCATTTGTCAAAATCTTCCCATTAGTGATAAGTTATCTTAGCTGATCATGTTATCAGCAAACACCACCTGCCCCCATTTCAACAATGACATAGTTGGGCCTTCAAGAAAGGAAGGAGGCATTCCCCTGTCCACAGTGAGCCAGAGAGGCAGGGTGACAGAGAAAGAGTGCCCGGTGAGGGTCTCCAGGTCATGTGCTGTCATTTACACTGTCTTGACGCCTTGGGGAAGACCCTTCCTCTGTCTGGAACTCAGGTACAATGAGGGGGTGTGTACTCAGTGAACTGTGGGTGTCAGAATTATTTCTTCTAACAATATCTTCCCCCAAAGCTATGTAAGTGATAAAAGCAGAAGTGCTGTGGCCGCACTGCAAACCCCGCCCCCCTGCTTGGCGCCTGTGGCTCAACGGGCTAAGGCGCCAGCCACGTACACCTGAGATGGCAGGTTCGGATCCAGCCCGGGCCCGCCAAACAACAATGACGGCTGCAACCAAAAAATGGCCGGGCGTTGTGGCGGGCGCCTGTAGTCCCAGCTACTTGGGAGGCGGAGGCAGGAGACTCACTTGAGCCCAGGAGTTGGAGGTTGCTGTGAGCTGAGATGCCACGGT
>CAUYRH010166472.1:0-10512 GCA_963574655.1 Perodicticus potto | reverse complement strand
GCACGAGGCAGCCTATGGCATACCTTCCAGGTAGTTGAAGATGGTACATAGTCTGAAGCAAAGCATAAGAAAATAACTGGAGTTTGGTGTTTTCTGTATTCTTTTCTGTAAATCAATTCTGCCTTATCACGGACGGGTGGGCGGGGGTAAATAATGTAATGAAGAATAATAAAATACATTTATTTAATGTCAAAAAAAAAAAAAAAAAAAAAAAAAACCACGAACGTTTCCAGTAACTTGGTAAAGAGAGTTTAAGCAAAGTGGTGGGGTAAAATCCAAAGGGAGCTCCGCCTGGGGAAAGAGATCTCTTTTGTAGAATTACATGTCACGATGAATTACGTAGATATTTACTTCTGATTAAAAATGCTTTCTTATTTAAAAAAAGAAACGGCATGTAAATATTTTCTTCCTATGGGTCATCATTATGAATATTCATGCTTTAAAGGATGTTAATGATAATCCTGAATCAGATGAAATTGCTGTGATTTTCGGGCAGGTGTTTCTGTCGCTTCCCTGCAACTGTCAGCCTCGGTTCTCGGCAGCCGTCAATCAGTCAGCCCCTAGGAACCCCATGTTCTATTCTAATCGGCTCTTCACCGTAGCCTAGAGCAAAACTCAATGTTGCCAGAAGTCAGTGATCTATTTTTAGAATAACCTCTTAAAGTTGATGTTTAAAAATACATCAATCTGCTCTAATCATGAGCATGATTCAATTCTTTTTTATGGAGTAAAATGGCATTCTGTGACCAATTTCTTCCTCTCTTCTTTATTTTTTGCTAACCTCCACTTACACACCACGCTTCCGTGACTGCATCTCATTTGTTCACCCCTTCCATCATCCATATATTCATTTACTCAACAATTATTGTTCCCTTATTTTTCAATACTGTCCTAGGCCATGGAGATAAGAAAATGCATGTAGCCCAGGCCCAGCCCTGAGTAAGCCACTGCTTCCTAGAGACACTCAGTAAGTAACAGATAATCACAGCCCAGCCTGCAAGGGGGCATAACAGGAGACGGGTGTGGACGTTGTCAGGGCAGACTCTGGTCCTGGACAGCAACATGCTCTTCCTCACACATTAATTACACACACTTTTCTTTGGCTTGGAATTCTCCCCAACTTCTTTTTCTTCTGAAAAACTCTAATTTTTTTTTTTTATGTTTCAAATCAATCTTTTTTCCCTCTTGTAAGCTTCCCTGATATTAGTCCTCTAATTATTAGTAAGTTTCTTTCTTTTTTTTGATGCATAGTCTCACTCTGTCACCCTGGGCAGAGTGCAATGTTGTCATCATAGCTCACAGTAACCTCAAACTCTTGGGCTCAAAAGCAATCCTCCTATCTCAGCCTCCCAAGTAGCTGGGACTGCAGGCACCTGCCACTTTACCCAGCTAGTTTTTTTCTATTTTTAGTGGAGACCGAATCTCACTCTTGCTCAGGCCGGTTTGGAACTCCTGAGCTCAAAATGTGCCCATCTCGGCCTCCAGAGTGCTAGGATTACCGGCGTGGGCCACTGTGGTTGGCCAGCATGCAATTTCCAAAGCCAGATTTTCTGTCTTTCCTTCCACAGACACAATGGAGATGAACTTTTTCTTGCCATTTTAAAATGTAGGTGTTATGATTATTCAAATATGAGGAGACAATCGCCATTGAAAAGACAATTTTCTCTCACAGCTGCCGAGTACAGGGAGCAGGGTACATCACACAGGGCCACCAGGGAGGAAACAGGGTGGGTGAGAAGATAGAAGGGGTGAGGGGGGAAATGAGGGCATGAGCCTTTACTGTGGGTTTCTCGGGAAGGAAGGGACAAGCAGGGTAAGCAGGCTGAGGACTGGCTGGTTTGAACAACTTCAGGGGCTCTGGCACAGGCCCTGGATTGATTAGAGCAGGGGAATAGTGGCCTTAACAGAGCCCCAGTCCAGGAGGTGCCTGGGCTAGTGGCTTTGGACAGGTTGGTTTGCACGTGAACGGCACACTTTCAAGAAGGATCAACACAACTCCAGGATGTTAAAGCATCAGAACAAACGGTTTGCTTAACACAGCCACTCTACCAAACCTCCTCTCAAGATAGGAACAGTTGCTACGACTACAGTTTAAGGATCTCTGAGACCAAAAGTGTTTTGGATTTCAAAGTTTTTTGGATTTGGGATATTCCCATATCCATACTGAGCGGTCTTGGAGCTAGGACTCAAGCCTATCTAAAAATGAAATTCATTTATGTTTCATATTAACTTTATACACATAACCTAGAGGTAATTTTACATACTATTTTTAATAATTTAGTGCATGCAACAAAGTTTGTGGTAAGTACCACCTACGTGTGAAATTTTCCACTTGTAGTTTCACGTCCGGGCTCAAAAAGTTTCAGATTTTGGATTGTCAGATTAGGGATATTCAACATGTAGTTAGGTTTGGACTAAAGGGCTGTTTAACAGCCACCATTTTACTTATTTATTTAAACGGCTATTACTAGAAATTTCTAATTTAGCGTTTGGACTCAGTTAGACATTTCTCATTTCCTGCCTTCTCTTCCGCCCTCCCCCCGCCCCCGTACCTTCTGCTTTCTTTTACACCTTTCTTCCCCTCTTTCCCCTTCCTTTCTTTCCTCTCCTCTCCTCTGCCATCTATTTCCCCTCTTCTCTCCTCTCCCCTCCTTTTTCCTCTCTCTACCTTTTCCTTTTCCCTCCCTTCTTTTCCTCATTTCAAAAAATATTAATCAAATGCCTACTAAGAGCTAAGCACTATGCTAAGTGCTTATTTTATTGTGCAATATTCACAGAATCCAGGGAATTAGGAAGCACCCACCTCCTTTAGTACATGAAGTAACTGGGCAGAGAGAGGAGAAGGAATTTCCAAGGTCACACAGATCACAGGCCGCAGATCTGGTGCTCAAAATAAGGTCTGTTTGAGTCCCAAGTTTACATGCCTAACCTTTATTCTAAATATAGGACACAAGCTATCAGGCTTCTAAAAGTTAAAATATTTGAAACTAAGAATCAACCAGCCACCAACCTGAGAAATGAACTGGTCTGTCAGGACGTGGGAAACCGCTATGACACTTTACTCATTCATTCCAAATATTTACCTGAGCATCTGGGTTCTGACATTAAAAACTACTTAATCTCTCTACATCTTGGTTTCCTCACATGTAAAATGCAAATATGAATAGTAAACCTGCAGATACAACAAGCTTGGGTTGTACATCAAAGTGGATGATCCAAAAATATTTTGCAATTTGTCTACATAATGAAGTGCACACATATAATTCCTAGGCTTTGACCCATGGCTGAGAAAAATATAAGTTTAATATTTCAAATCCCAGTGGTTTCTGAGTAATGAACTAAAAATCTGCTGTTGATAAGCATTTGGTCAGCCATTTTTTGTCCTAGAGCTAATAGTAGAATTCACTTCTAAATATTAATTCTTTGTCAAAATTATATAGGTTGTCATTATGGGAAGGAAAGTCAAGTATTAATTTCATTCCAGTGAAGCTTCAAATCTTTTTTAATTTTCAGGTCAGGGCTATATGTGGGAAGCATGGATTGTATCTGACTTTGAGCCTGCTAGAAACATTGCTTTACCATCAAGATTTGGGCTACCACAATGAAATAAAGTAAGTTGACGAATGTTTGTACCTTTCTCCAAATTGATATGGTGATACATAACTCTTAAGGTGATGGTATTAGAGGACGGGGTCTTTGGGAAGTAATTGGGTTTAGATGTGGTTGGTGGAACCCTCGTGATGGAATTAGTGCCTTTACAAAAACAAGAAGAGACACCAAACTTCCCTCTCTCTGCTATTGATGATATTATCAAGAAGGCAGGTATCTACAAGTCAGGAGGAGGGCCCTTATCAAGAACTGAGCCTGCCAGTCTCTTAATCTTGGGATTCCCAGACTCCAGAACTGTGAGAGAGAAACGTCCATTGTTTAAGCCCCCCAATCTGTAGTATTTGTTGTAGCAGCCCAGACTGACGAACACAAAATTGTATTTGCAAATTCTCATGTTAGGACGCCAAACAGAGATTCGTCTTAAGATTAAGGCAATTGATTTCATCACTTGATTGAGTTAAGAAATATTTGCTCATATGAAGCCTGAAAGGTGTTCTTGGCCATAGAAACACAAAGCAGACCACTTCCGCTTCCCAGCACTGAAGACTCAACAAAGCTGGATTTACTGTTCCACCCTGAAAAACCAAACAATAGAACAGAATATATGAAGAAATGGTTCTCAGACATGGGCCATCATGCAGCATTGATTGATGTGCTCAACCTCAGTGATTCCTGAGAGAAGAAAACCAAATCAAGGGCGCACATGTGAGTGCCCAGGGAGGAAGGATTTAAACAGCCCAGAATTCTCACGGAGTTGAACAGAGCCTGGAGCTCAGCACGGCCAGGGACACTGGAATGTGTGATGCAGAGGTGCAGGAAGGAGGGAGAGAGCCCCAGGACCTGCTCCCCAGAGATTTTCAAGAGGTGCCTTTGAGGCTCAGTTCCCATAGCTCAGTGGTTAGGACACTGACCCTATGCCCCAGGGCTGGTGGGTTCAAACCCAACCAGGGCCTGCTAAACAACAACGACAATGACAAAAAAAAAAAAAAAAGCCAGGAATTGTGGTGGGCACCTATAGTTCCAGCTATGTGGGAGGCTGAGGCAAGAGAATTGCCTAAACCCAAGAGTTTGAGGTTGCTGTGAGTTGTGATACTACAGCACTCTACCGAGGGCGACATAGTGAGACTCTGTCTCAAAAAAAAAAAAGTATGCGTGCTGGCTGACATATCTATTTGAGGAAACTACCCAAGGCCAGGGAAACACCAAAAGAAAGAGGTAGAAACATTCTAATATCTCACATAAGTTTGGGATAATCCTTGTTTCCACCAAGCAGTAAGGCAGACTCCCTAACACATGTGGCATCAAGCAGAATGCTTAGAAAGGTGTCACATTGCAATGGGGACAGATTACCCCATACAAACTAAAAAAACTGATGAAGACAATGCCACCTTAAAAGTTCTAACAAAACTTAAACATAATCAAAATGTTTCTAAGCAATTTAACTATCTCCAAGAAAAAAGCCCCTCAATTTTTAAGTAATAAAAAACTTGAATAATCAACAATATAAAATTCACAATTTCTGGAATGTACACAAAACTTGCCAAGTAGGAAAAAAAGCAGGGAAAGATTTGTCTATTGGCGGTGGGTAGGACGCCAGCCAAATACACCAAGGCTGGTGGGTCGAACCTGGCCCTGGCCTGCTAAAGCAACAATAAAGACTGCAACAAAAAATAGGCCAGACATTGTGGCAGGTTCCTGTAGTCCTAGCTACTTGAGA
This sequence comes from Perodicticus potto, assembly GCA_963574655.1. Classification (NCBI taxonomy): domain Eukaryota; kingdom Metazoa; phylum Chordata; class Mammalia; order Primates; family Lorisidae; genus Perodicticus; species Perodicticus potto. The sequence goes on along the minus strand of CAUYRH010166472.1, from coordinate 5,186 downwards.
GGCTAAGGCAAGAGAATTGCTTAAGCCCAAGGGTTTGTGGTTGCTGTCAGCTGTGATGCCATGGCAGTCTACTAAGGGTGACAAAGTAATATTCTGTCTAAAAAAAAAAAAAAAAAAAAGTACTATCTATTATTAGGAGAAAACCCAATCAATAGAACCAGATTCATAAACAGCATAGTGAATAGATTTAATAAACAAAGATGTTAAAAGAGTAATTATAAATATATTTCACATGGTCAAGAAAGTATAAGAAAGCATAAACACAATAAGAGAAACTTCTAGAGATGATAAATATGTCTTCTCTAAAACAAATAACCCTGCTCTGATAATGAGTAAAAATTAGACAAATTACAACAAAGGATATTCTATAAAATACCTGACCGGTGCTCAATACTATAGAATCTATCAATATATCAATATTGGTCCATTGATTGCAGAAAATGTGCCATACTAATATAAGATGCTGATAAAATAGGAGACTGGATGTGAGGTATAAGGAAATTATCTGTACTGTCTTTAAAGGTTTTTCTGTAAGCCTAAAACTATTATAAAACTTAAAATCTTTTAAAAAAAATACAATGTCTAAAAGAGAAATATTCATGATAGCAACAGAAGATTAAACATACAGTAAAAAATAACTGAACTTGAAGACATAGAAATAGACAATAGGAGAGCCCAATACAATGGCTCACATTTGTGACCCCTGTGAGCCAAAAAGGGAAGGTCGCTTGAGCCCAAGAGTTTAAGGACCAGCAAGGTATGGTCACACCTCAGCACTCTAGCTTGGGTGTCAGAGTGAGAGCCTGTCTCTAGAAAGAAAAGAAAAACAATTATATACTACCTAAAATAAAACTCAGGGTGAAAAAAAAAATGAAGGAAAAATTAACACAGCATCATTGAGTTTTGTAACAGCAGCAAATATGTGGGAAGTTGAAGTCTCGGAAAGGGAAGAGAGAGATAGGGGAAAGAAAAGAATGCTGAACAAATAATAGCTGCGATTTTTCCAAATTTGGGAAAAATTGTAAAGACATGGAGCCAAGAAGCTCAATGTGCTTCAAACACAAGAAATGAGAAATAAGCCACGCAAAGATCTCATGAGATCTTATGATCTCATTGCTTAAGCCAGTAACAAGGGAAAATCCTTAAAAATACAGAGATAAAGACCAATTACAGAGGTCCATCTTTATCAGAGATTTCACTTTCCACAATTTGTTACCCACAGTCTGAAAATACCAAATGGAAAATTCTAGAAATAGTTCCTACGTTTCAAATTATGTGCTGTTCTGAGCAGCATGAGGAAATCTGAACTGTCCTGCTTGGTCCGGCCTTTGACACCCTATCCACACTGTATACACTACCCAATTCTTGGCCACCTAGCAGCTGTCTGGGTTATCAGGTTGATGATACTATCACTGCGTTCAATTACCCCTTAATTTACTTACTAATGGCCTCAAAACATGAGAGTAGTGTTTCTGGCAATTCAGAGGTGCCAAAGACAAGCCGTAATATGCTTTCTTTAAGTGCAAAGGTGAAAGTTCTTAATAAGAAAGAAAAAAAAGTCCTATACTGAGGTTGCTAAGATCCATAATAAAAACATGTCTTCCACCTATAAAAGTGTGAAGAAAGAGAAAGAAATTAGTGTACAGTATCAATTCAGCACGTACCTGTGGTTTCAGGCATCTACTGGGGGTCTTGGAATATATGCCCCAAGGATAAATAATTTGCTTCTCAGATTTTTAGTAGGATTCTGGGCCTGGTGCTTGCTGTGTTGAAATGTTACTAATTATTGACTCGATGTCTTTAATTAGTAAATTTATCCCAGTCTTCAGAATACACCAGAATCTGGTCCCTTCTCACCCCTTTTGTGGCTACTTAACCACGTTCCATCCTCTGTAGCACCTGCTTCTCCTGGGTTTCTGTTATCAACCTCTTAACTTAAACCCACTTCTACTCTTGTCCATAGTTTATGCTTCGCTCAGCAATTCTAGTATCTGTTTAAAAACCTAAAACTGTTGATATCGTTGCTCTGCTCAAATTTCTGTGAGAACCCCTCTTTTTACCTAGAGGGGAAAAGTCTCAGTCCTTATACAGAGTTCCGCATGGTCAGCTCCCCACACCCTGCGTGGTGCTATCTGAAACTCTCTTCGCCCTCTGGGTCTGAGTCACACTGTGCTCCTGCCTCCCTCAAACACACCATTCATACGCCTTCCTTAGTGCCCATCCTTTGAAGGCTTCCTCTACCTGGAATGTTCTTTCCCCAGATAGCCTCATGCTAACTCCCTCACCATCCTCATTTTCATTCAAATGTGTCTTCATCAAGAGGCTGACACTGACTTGTCCTCCCCATCCTTTCTTCCCCTTAACCTACCCCGCTTTTGTTTTCTTCTATATGCTTATCACCTAATAAATTAGGGAACTTGCTGATTTGCATGTTTATACTTCCTACCTGTCACTCCCTGATTGACAATAGACTGCAGTGCCAAGAGGCGGTGCCAAGAGGCGGGCAGGACCTTTATTTTAGTCACTGATTTGCAGTCACTTAGTTGCATTCCAAGTATCTAGAGAAGTGCCTGACAGAAGCAAGTATCAAAGTTCACATCATATATCTGGTACCTCATAGAAACTCAACAAATATTTGTTGATTAAAAATTGAGGTCCAGAACCAAGATTCCGAAAATCACAATAGGAGATCAAGAGAAAACATGGAGTTGACGAGGTTAGGCTGTTTATTACTCTATCAATATTCTTAATTTTTCACTGTTTTTGTACAGATCACAGAAGCACGTAGATTTCTTTATTCACCTGTCTTTGACCTTTAAATGTTCAAGGACATCAAAACCATGAGAACCGAAGAAGAATCACATTTACAAGAGATAAACCTGTTTCATCCTTAAACAGTCATTGGCTAAAGCTTCTTCTGTTTAATTAAATCCATTCCATTAAGAGCTTTGTATGCAAACCTATATCCTTAAGAGATTAAAGATGCAATTTAGACACACATTTTAGGAGCTGAATGCACGAATCATTATTTTAGTACATATTGTCCATTAATCTGCTGTTCAATTGGAAACCCATTTGGAATGTGGCTGCTTGCTAATTAGCAGGATTCTGGTGCTGAGCTGCCTCCTGATTAAATGTCCTTTAGAATCAATAAAACATCAGGGGGGATTATGGTGATGTGGGATTAGCCCCATCTAACCAAATAAAATGAGTTGTGTTTCCTTCTTAAACTGTCACGTTGTAAGAGCTGACTAGGGGAGCAATTTCCGCAAACCCTGTTACAAAGTTGTTGCTGTTGTTATGTTTTTAACATTGAGATTTGTTTTTTGCCATTTGCCTACCAATTAGCAGAGACATTAGTGAATGACTGCCAGGGTAAGGCGATTTTGAGAAGACTTGATTATGATTTCAAATCTCTACTCCGAATCACCCTTTTGTAAAATGAGTTCAGGTTGTGCTGCCTGGAAATTATTATCCGTGTTCTTGGCCAGGAACAAGTAAGTCAAAATTAGCATTTAATGTTTCTGTGTGACTTTGCAATAAATGGTAATTAAGGAGGGCAGAGAGAGAACAGGAGGCAGACTAATACTCTAAAATTGTACTGGCAAAATCCAATGCTTCAAACCGGTTTAAAACACAAGCACTTGTGCCAAATTGTGGGGGGAGAGGGAATAAATAATGAAGCTGCTGTGGAAGCTTCATGAATAGAGCGGAGCAAATAGCATGGCCTCAAGTAGGACTGACCGTACACATCTGCCCATTGCTGAGAGCGCATTTAAGTTGAAAAGGACTGGTTTTGCTAATCCCAGGAGCAAGCAGAGGATTTTAGGAGATAAAAGAAACGTGAGGTGTCTGAGTCAACAGTTACCTTTCAAAGGAAATAGGACAAGCGTCAGGTAACATGCTAGAAGAGGTGTGGTTATGGGTCTTCCCATTGGCTGGGCCTTGGAAATCAGACTTGCCTTTTCTCTTCTGAGTAATAATGATGATGATAACGCAGTCATTATTAACAGCCAACCTTTATATGGTACTTAATATATTTGACCTTCTGAGTGCTTTGTAAATATTAATTCTTAATCCTTAAAACTGCCCCATACACTAGTTTGTATGATTGTTTAAAAGAGGAACAGAGGCACGGAGATGCTAAAAGGAATTAACTGATAAGTAGATTCATAAAAGGATGCGCCAAATGTGGGCTCTTCAGCTGTTAATCACTACTGTCTACAGTCCTGCGGCACTCAGAAATGTACAAGGTGGTAGCTGGGCATAGGGGTCTGGGGCAAACTGCCCGAACTCCAGAGTCTGGAGTTCCCCCTGGAGTCTGGTGTTTAACCCGTTTCGGGATGGGAGTTGGTCAGGACGGGAGACTCCGCTTTCTCATGGATAGCCATCTTCTCACTGAGACCTCCGAATGCTGGAGCAGCCAAAGGGCCTCTCTTAGGCCTCTTTTATGAGGACACTAGTCCCACGCATGGGTGCTCTACTCCCAGGACCTAAACACGCCCCAAAGGCCCCATCTCCTCATACCATGGCATGAGGATTTCAATACATGAATCTGGGGAGACGTGCATATCCAGACCATAGCACAGCCCCACACAACCCATATACTCCCTAAAGCCTAAAAGCCTCACAGAGAGTCTCCTTCCTCTCTGCCTCTCCCTCCTGGCATGTGTTGCCCCCTGGGCTGGCAGGAGCATGACAGGACTCTGAAGGGAACGGCTGTAGTGATCAATGCTTCAGTCTGGGGACTGACTTTGTTGTTCCGGCAGCCTGAGCAGAACCCGTGTCAGCACCGCTCTGTGCCTAACTCAGCTGAGCTCGGTAGGAGCTGTGTGAGCTGACCAGGTGGGATACAGGGAAGAGGATTTGACAGAGAAGGAGCAGCACGTGCCGAGGTGGAAAGGCAAGCAAAAGGAAAGCAAGTTTGGAGAGCTGCAAACTGCTCCCACGGCTGGGGAATGCATTTCAGGAGACAGAAGGAGGTCATGGGCTTCTCCGGCGCTGTGTGAATGAACCCCAGGGAGCATGTCACCTGGAGCTGCCTTCGTGCGCCACATTGTGTGTCTTGTATATTGGAGTTCGTTTTGTTTGTATGTATAAACCTTTTCATATAACATGGCATCTGCTTAACAGCTCTGATGGAAATTCTTATGACGAGAGAAAGAGGCAAAAAACACAGGAGTAGC
>CAUYRH010166468.1:0-15843 GCA_963574655.1 Perodicticus potto | reverse complement strand
ATGAAATTTTACCTCATATCCTTGAAATTATCATGTTAGGTTTAAGATAAGAAAAGATATGGAGGCTGTGTTACTCCTTACAATAATTTTTTTATTTCTTCTTTTTTTTTTTTTTTTTTTAAAAGATGGCGTTTTTATTTATTTGTTTTTATTTTTGCTGTTTTTGGCCGGGGCTGGGGTTGAACCCCCCACAACAAGAATATGGGGCCGGTGCCCTACTCACTGAGCCCCAGGCGCCGCACTTTTTTGTATGATTTTTAAAGTAAAGGATTTGCAACAGGTCTTTGTTCTTGTTTTTTTTTATTGTGTCAGGCAGCCTCTTCTTATAGCCATTCGTAAGTGTATACATTTACTAAACACAAGACAGATTTTTTTTTCTTCAACATTTAATTTTTGTGTGTGCATTTGTTACCTGCATACCAACATCTCTGTTTTATTATAAATAACTTAACCCCACTTAACCCCAATAGCCAGAAGAGAGGACACGGAGAATGTTCCTGTTGCAAATTGCAGATGTCCTACATACCCTCAACTGCTTTTTTTTTTTTTCCCTTATGTATGGCATAAATAGACATTAATTTTCTACTCTGCCACAATTGTTTTTGTTAAGGGTGCCTTTTCTACTCTGCCACAATTGTTTTTGTTAAGGGTGCCAGTGATTTTAGTGTTGCCACATTCAGTGGAAACTTCTGTTATCTCGCTTGACCTTTTCTCAGCATTTGACTGTGTGGATTCTTTGCCCATTGATAGACTTTATTTTGTGTGAGTACATTTTTTAATTTCTTTCATTTTTACTGGCTGCTGTTTTCTAGTCCTCTTTGTGGGCTCCCCTGCTTTCTAAAGCTCAAGGTTTAGCACTGTGAACTCGTTTGTTTTCCTTCTGCCTGAGTGATGATCCATAATTTAGTACAGTCTATATCTCTATATCCTGATGACTTTCAAGTTTATGTTTTCAGTTCAGAATTCTCTTCTGAGTCTCCAGCCTCACATATCCAGTAGTTTCCTTGGCATCTCTATTTTAACATTTCAGACTTAACTTGTGCACAGTGAAACTCTGTTTCTCTTTCTGTTTGGCTTCCAACAAGTTTTCTACAAGTCTTTTTTGTTTCTGTTACTTAAGCCAGAAACCGTGATTCCTCTTTTTCAACAAGTGTTGTTTATATTCTTTCCAAAAGTTATCTTGAATTGGCCCACTTTTCTCCTTCTCCACTGCCAGATGATAGTCTGCGCTATCATCAGTTCTTGCCTGGATTGCTATAGCTCGTTCCTAACTGGTGTCTCAGCTTCCCCTCTTGCCTCCATTGAATCCATTTTTGGTACCACGGCAAGGTACACATGTAAATTGAAATCTATCACTGATTTACTTAAAACACTTTTGTGCTTTCTCATTACATTTAGCAATTCCTTATCATGATCTGGTTTGCTTTTCTAACCTCATCTTGTGTCCTTCCCCATTGCTACCCAACTTGTGCACAACTCTTCAGCCAGTGGTCTTTTTTTGAGTTTCTTGAGCCTACTTTTCCCTACCTGCATCTACTTAGAACTCTCTTATCCCATTTACTATAGAACCATATTCTTTTAATCTTTAAGCCTTGATTTAAATACCTTCTCCTTCTTGAACCATTTTATCTAAAGTAGATACTGCCATTGCTTTAATATTTCAACCATTCGTTTGTTTCTTTCATAGTACTTAACAGAGTTTGGATTTATTTTATGGGTTTGGTCCATCTTTCCTGGTAAGGTCTTTGAAGGTAGAGACTTTTGTTTCACTTGTTCCCCGTTGGATTCCCAGCACCTACTATATAGTACCTTGCACATACTGGTATTCAGTAAATACTTCCTGAATGAATAAATGAAAACTGTGAATCGTAACATGTTAAATTTATGTTTACATGTTTTCTGTTTTGATTTTAGCATATCTAGTTTTCTTTTTTCTTTATTATTATTATTATTTTTTTTTTTTAGAGATAGAGTCTCACTTTGTCACCCTTGGTAGAGTGCTATGGCGTCACAGTTCACGGCAACCTCCCTCTCTTGGGCTTAGGCAGTTCTCTTGCCTCAGCCTCCGAAGTAACTGGGACTATAGGTGCCTGCCACAATGCCCGGCTGTTTTTTTTGTTGTTGTTGCACTTTGGCTGGGGCCAGGTTTGAACCCGCCACCCTCGGTATATGGGGCCAACAGCCTACTCACTGAGCCACAGGTGCCGCTCGCATATCTAGTTTTCTAAAACTGGAGCATCCTATATAAAGAAACTCAGGGCAGATATAAGATTTCTTAGAACAGTGGTTCTCAACCTTCCTAATGCCGTGGCCCTTTAATATAGTTCCCGTGGGTCGTGACCCACAGGTTGAGAATTGCTGTCTTAGAAAGATTAAAGTGGCAGACTGAAGAGCATAAATAGCAGTAATGTCTCTAGTTCAGATTCTAATTTTTAACTCATATTACACATTTAATATGAATTCACATGATATAGATTAGGAAAGTATTTTTTTTAAGCTAGTAGAATAACTGGTTATCATCACCCTGGTGTTTTATTAGTGATTCAGATTCCTCTCAGATCCCAAAATTTAAATACAGCTTTTCAGCTCTTTCACTTTTCTCCTACCAAGTATTTTATTTTGTTTTATTTTATTTTTAAATTTCTGATTAATATGAGGGTATGTACAATTACGTCACATAGTTTGCATTTGTAAGGTAAAGTCTAAGATATAACTGTGTCCTTCACTCAGGAAGTGTGTCTTACACCTCCACATTGTTCCTGCTAAGTAGGAACCCACTGACCCCCCTCTTCCTCTTCTCCTTTCTTGTATTTAATTGAATTTTTATTTCATATGAGCACATTGTTGATAATTTACATATTTCAAATTAGTATTGAGTACATGTGATGCTTGTTTCTCCATTCTTAGGAGATTGTTCTCCAAATTTATCCTAGTTGTAACAAAAGATACAAAATCTCCATCTTTTTTTTATAGCCCAATATATTCTATGATATCCACATACCAAATTGATTAATACATTCATGTGTTGAAGGGGTCTTGGGTTGTTTCCACATTTTTGCCATTGTAAATTGGGCTGCTATAAACATTCAAGTGCATTTGTCCTTATGGTAAAATGGTTCTTTTTCTTTTGGATAGATACCCAAATGAGTATGGGACTGTAGGATCAAATGGAGGTCGATTTTTAGTTCTTTGAGAACTCTCCATACTTCTTTCCATAAGGCTGTCCTAGTTGTCTCACCAATAGTGCAGTAGTGTTCCAGTAGTATTCCCTTCTCTTTGCACTATGCACCTTGTAATGTGGGCCATTCTCACGGGGGTTGGGTGATATCTCAAAGTGGTTTTGGTTTTCATTTCTCTAAATTGTTGTCTAATTAGATGAGCATTTTTTCATTAGTTTGTTGGCCATTCATCTGTCTTCATGAGAAAAGATTCTGTTCATTTTTCTTGCTCAGTTTTTAACGGGGTTGTTTGCTTTTTTGGTTGTTGATTTGCTTGAGTTCTTTGTAGATTCTGGTCATTAGCCCTTTGTTTGATTTGCAGGATGCAAATATCTTCTTCCACTCTGAAGGTTGTCTCTTTGCTTTGTTGATTATGTCTTTTCCTTAGCTGTGTAGAAACTTTTTAACCTGATCAGGTTCTATTTATTTATTTTCACTGTTGGCGACAAGTGTTTTATATCTCACCCTACCCTACCCCCCTACCGCCCCCCACAGACACACATGTGCACAACTGTTTTAGGGAACCTATTCACTTTTTTCCCCCATAGAATTGTGAATGACCACAAAACTTTAGTCTTGTTCATATTACTGTCTGTCTTATCAACCAGTTGGTCTTTCCCCAAGATACTCTACTACTATGTCACCTTCTTTGTTCCAGCAGTATTATGTATACCTTGAGCTCATTGAAGACATGAACCATATGTTATTATATCCCTTATTTCTGGAGCACATTAATTTCTCAATAAAGGGTGGCTAGATAAATGTGAATTACCACACTATCTCTGTATAAAATCAGAAAATGGGCTCAGCGCCTATAGCTCTAGTGGCTAAGGCATCAGCCATATACACCAGAACTGGCAGGTTCAAATCCAGCCCAGGCCTGCCAAACAACAATGACAACTACAACCAAAAAATAGTCGGGCATTGTGGCGGGCACCTATAGTTCCAACTACTTGGAAGGCTGAGGCAAGAGAATCGCTTAAGCCCAGGAGTTGGAGGTTGCTGTGAGCTGTGACGCCATGGCACTCTACCCAGGGTGACAGCTTGAGGCTCTGTCTTAAAAAACAAAAAAATCAGAAAATGACATTTGTTCTATATGGTCTATAGTTTTCTCATTTTCTATTCTATCTCACAGTATGTTATATTAACTACATTTGTATTTTCATGAAAAGTTAACACTAGTCATGATTTTCTTATAGCAAACTTACTGGGAATTAAGATGCAAGGAAACAAATTTTGTGCATATATGTTTCAGATATGATCACTCTGTTTCAAATGACAAAGCCCTGATGGTGCTAAGTGAAGAGCCACTGCTTTACATTCCTCCACCTCCTTGTCGACCCCTAATTAACACAACAGAATCTCTCAGGTGAGTTTTACACATTATTCTAGAAATATCAGAGTTGCTTCCCATGTTCAGCTTTGGAACCTAAAAAAGTAATTGTTCAGATTAACAAGGTGGCTAAGAGAATCTCTGAATTATCTGTTGGATAGGCTTATAAGTTGTTTTCCAGTTTTTCTACCAAACTTGTACAGGTGATGATGGGTTTGATTTTATGTGATAGTTGCATACTTAAATATTTATTTGTCTTATTTGAAAACTACAGAATGAAATTAATATAAAAATTCAAGGTGTTAGGGCTTGTATATGGCAATATTCATATCAGAAGGGATCTTTTTCTTCAAATTAGGAAGAAAATAATTTGAGGATGTGTGATTCCAGATATCTATTCTTTTTTTTTGCAGTTTTTGGCCAGGGCTGGGTTTGAACCTGCCACCTCCGGCATATGTGGCTGGCGCCCTACTCCTTTGAGCCACAGACACTGCCCCCAGAGATACTCTTCTTTAACAACTTTTCCCTTGCATTTTCCCCTGTGATTTAAGGACCTTCTCCTTAGATCTTAAAAACCGCCTCAGTTTTTTGGTGATAAGTAGTAATCAACTACAGTTAAATAAGCATAGTCTATTGTCTTCACAATTGTTGTGAAGGGTAACCAAAATAAAGTTATATTTGAACTAGCTTTTTATTTCCAGTTTTGAAAAATTTGAATTATTTTTTTTTCTATAAGCAGTTGGGTTCATTCTTTTCCTTCTCCCCTAAGAGCATGATTTTCAAAGCCTTTATTCAATGCATCTATTTATTGTTAAGGATGTTAAATTCTCTTCATTGTCGCAGATGTTTGTATGTACATAGCTCAAGAACAGAAACATAAAATACATTTTTTGTGGAAAAACTTTTGCATCCAATTATTTATATTTGGCAGATATTTCACTGTGATTTTCTTTGAATTTGGAACTCATCATTGAGGAGGTCTTATTAAAAACAGCTTAACATTAAGTATAATATCTCAGTTTTTTCAAATCAGAAGATAATATCAAGTTGCCAGGCAGGCACTTGGAACACTCTTGGAACACACAGAATGATTAATTTCATTTCCAAACAAGCAGTGAGACCTTCATAGCTATGAAATATGTTATTAATTAATTCAGTTATATTTTATAGGTTAAATCATGAACTTCGAGGGTGGGTTCATAGACATGAAGTGGAAAGGACCAAGTCAAGAAGAATGACAAATAATCAACAGAAAACCCGTATTCTTCAGGTTTGTTTCTGCTTGTCTTTGAACAATGGTTGGCATATATGTTGCTCTCTTCCCTGGAAAATTTAGGAAGCTTCAGCCCTTTCCTGTTGTTTTCTTCTGCTTCTGATATAGCAGAACCGAAGCAGGATAGGAGGTTAGAATTTGAATTGAGAAATGAGTTACTATTTTAGATTCAGTGGTTAGAGAATGCTTCTCTGAAGAAGTTCCACTTTAAGAAGATATTGTCAGAGTAATTAATGCTAGCAGTTATAACAGCCTAAAAACCTCTATAGCTTAATAGAGTGAAAATTTGTTTTTCACTCATACACAATTTCACAGAGTTAACTAGGATGGCTTTTTTCCAAGCATTGAGTAAAGGATCCAGTTTTGTATAGCCCCAGTAACTTGAAATCCTTTGCCTCTTAGCTTTGGGTGTTAGGGAAGATTTTCCTTGGATTATCCAAATAGAATCTGTTTTGCATATATTATGCAAAATGTTTTAGGGATAAGGCCCAGATGTTAGCCAATGTTTAGTTGGCTAAAACTATTACTTTGTCTAACCTGCTGCGAGGGAGACTGAGAACATGGAATCTTCTTGTAGGCACATGAAGAAGAAACAGGTTTAGTGAGAACATTATTTTAGGCAGAAAATGACCAAAAGTAACGATGCTAACATTTTGGGAGAAATCTGGAAAAAGAGCTTCAAGACATAAGGAGCAGCAAATGTAAAGACCCTCTGAAGGGAACAGTTTGCATATTTGTGAACCATGAAGAAGCTTAGTATGGCTGGAATGCAGAGACTTGGGGGAGAGTGGTAGATGGAAACAGAATGGTTACAGAGATAATATCATAGTGAACTTCGTTGGCTATGCTGAAAACTTTGGGTTTGTTTCTAATTATGATGCAATACCATTAAAAGGTTTGAGCGTGGGAGTCATTTGATCTGATTGATATTTTTAAAAATCACTAGCTGCTACTCAAAGTAGACTAGTGTAGAGAGCAAGACTGGAAGTAGGGAGACCAGTTAAGAAGACATTTCAGCAGTCTAGGTGAGAGATAGTTGTGGCCCATACTAGTGTGGTAGATGCGAAAGTGGAGAAAAGCACTTAGATGCCAATTATATTTTGAAAGTAGAGCTGATAGAAATTGTTAAGGTAAAATAAAAAGGAACCAGTGCTAATTTCTATGCTGTAGATACTAGATGAATGGCAATGCCATTTATTTAGACTAAGACTGGGGAAGGAGCAGTTGGGGGCAGGAGTCTAGAGTTTTAGAAATTTCAAGTTTGATAAGGCTGTTAGACATCAAGTGGAGAAATCAAGTGGACAATCAAATCTCTAGGGCTGGAATTTAGGAGCGAGGTTGGGAATTGACATTTAATTTGAGATGATATTAACTAGGGAGAAACTAAAGAGAAAAGAAAAGAGTGAGAAACTGAGCCATGGGTCAACTCCAACATTAGAGACTGAAAGAAAAGAATCAGACCTTGAGAAGGAAGAGGGGTGAGTGACCAGTAACATAAGATGTGGGACTGTGGTTTCCCAAAACCCAAGCAAAGAAAGCTGTGTTAAGGGCAGCACCTATGGCTCAAAGGAGTAGGGTTCCGGCCCCATATGTTGGAGGTGGCGGGTTCAAACCCAGCCCTGGCCAAAAAACTGCACTAAAAAAAACAAAACAAAACAAAGCTGTGTTATTAAGATGTAGGATCTTGTTCTGTTGGCCCAGGCTTGGATACAGTAGTGTGATTGTAGCTCATTTACTGTAACCTTGAACTCGTAGGGTCAGGTGATCCTCTTGCCTCAGCTTCTTGGGTAGCTAGGACTATAGTACTGTGCCACCATGTTCCACTAATTGTTTTATTTTCTGCATATATGGGGTCTTGCTGTCTTGGCTATGTTACCCAGGCTGGTCTTGAATTCTTGGCCTCAAGCAGTTCTCCCACTTTGGCCTTCCAGGGTCTGGGTATTACAGACAGGAACAGTGGTTGCCTAACCTAAACAAAGGGTTCTGAAGAAGAGGAATGTGGGCCATCATTTGCTGTCTAGGGGAGAGCACAGGAGGCAAGAATAAATCATTGCCAGTAGATACTTTCACATTGGTATAATGAACTTTATGAATGGGGTGCTTAGTGTTCTTTAAAGATCAAACTATAATCTTTAGAGCACCCACTACAAACTAACATAAAGAAAATGGAATACTAAAAAATAGTGTAGTTCAAGGAAAAGATGTCAGCAAAAGAGAATCAAATAAAGAACAAATAGGATAAATAAAAAATATACCAAGGGGGCAGCACCTGTTGCTCAGTAGGTAGGGCGCCGGCCCCATATACCATGGGTGGCAGGTTAGAACCTGGTCCCAGCCAAACTGCAACAACAAAAAAAAATAGCCAGGCGTTGTGGTGGGTACCTATAGTCCCAGCTACTCGGGAGGCTGAGGCAAGAGAATTGCCTAAGCCCAGGAGTTGGAGGTTGCTGTGAGCTGTGACACCAGGGCACTCTACTGAGGGCGATAAAATGAGACTCTGTCTCTTAAAAAAAAAAAAAAACCGAGGCAGCGACTGTGGTTCATTGAGTAGGGCGCCGGCCCCATATACTGAAGGTGACAGGTTCAAACCTGGTCCCGGCCAAACGGCAACAGCAACAACAAAATAGCCGGGCGTTGTGGCGGATGCCTGTAGTCCCAGCTACTCAGGAGGCTAAGGCAAGAGAATTGCCTAAACCCAGGAGTTGGAGGTTGCTGTGAGCTGTGTGATGCCATGGCACTCTACCCAAGGCAATAAAGTGAGACTCTGTCTCTACAAAACAAACAAACAAACAAAACAGAAAAATACACCAAGATGGTTGACTTAAATCCAGTCATATTAATAATTAAGTTCAATGAGCTAAACACATCAAATAAAAGGTTATTAGACTAAATTTTTAAAAAGGGGTGATCTAACCATATGCTGTTTATAAGAAATAACATTTTAGGGGCCGGGTATGGTGGCTCAAGCCTATTAATTCTAGCACTCTGGGAGGCCGAGGCGGGTGGATTGGTTGAGCTCAGGAGTTCAAGAACAGCCTGAGCCAGAGCAAGAGCCCATCTCTAAAGATAGCTGGGCATTGTGGCAGGTGCTTATAGTCCCAACTACTCGGGAGGTTGAGGCCAGAGAATCTCTGGAGCCCAGGAGTTTGAGGTTGCTGTGAGCTATAACACCATGGTACTCTAACAAGGGTGACAAAGTGAGACTCTGTCTCAAAAAAAAAAAAAAAAAATTTAAAATTTTAAGACACAAATAAATGGAAAATTAAAGGGTGAAAAATATGTATGCCATGCAAACATTAAGCATTAAAAAGCTGGTATGAATGATTATATTAATCAGATAAAGTAGACTTCCAAACCATGGGTAGTATAAGATAAAGTAGGAAATTTCATTTCTTTGAATAAACCTTCTGTCCCAATCTCTCTGCCTCCTCTTAAAGCTAGTAACTCCTAGATCTGCCCCTTTGAGGATATTTTTTGGACCTTGTAGGTATGCTTCCTTCTTTTTGATTCTTTTTTTTTTTTTTTTTTTTTTTTGAGACAGAGCCTCAAGCTGTGGCCCTGTGTAGAGCACTGTGGCATCACAGCTCACAGCAACCTCCAACTCCTGGGCTCAAGTGATTCTCCTGCCTCTGCCTCCCAAGTAGCTGAGAATACAGGCGCCTGCCACAATGCCTGGCTATTTTTTGGTTGCAGCTGTTATTCTTGTTTGGCAGGCCTGGGCTGGATTTGAACCTGCCAGCTCAGGTGTATGTGGCTGGCGCCTTAGCCACTTCAGCCACAGGCGCTGAGCCTGTTTTTGATTCTTTTTTTCTCTTCTTGGTATTTTCAGTTATCCTGCCTTCAGGCTCACTAATTCTTCTGCTTGATTATTTCTGCTGTTGGGAGACTTGTGCATTTCTCAGTTTGTCAGTTGAATTCTTAAATTCCAGAATTTCTGCTTGATTTTTTAAAAGATAATTTCAATCTCTTTGTTGTATTTCTCTGTCAGGCTTCTATATTCCTTTTCTGTGTTGTCTTAAAGTTCATTGAGCTTCTTCAGGGCAACTATTTTGAATTTTTTGTCTGAAAGGTCACAGTAGGCACTACTGGTGCCTGCCACAACTCCCTGCTAGTTTTTCTGTTTGTAGTAGAGACAGGGTATTGCTCTTGCTCAGGCTGGTCTTTAACTCCTGAGCTCAGGCAATCCTCCTGTCCCGTTCTCCCAGGGAGCTAGGATTACAAGCGTGAGCCACTGTGCCCCGCCCCGAACTCTGATACTCCTTCAGAACTTTTCTGAAGATCAATTTACCTAACATGCTGTGTGAAAGACAGGTTTCTCATGTAGTATTTTTGGGTCACTAATGGCTACAGATTTAACTGTTCTCTTGCCTAGAGAGTCATCAGTGATACCTCTTTAAATGATGACATAGTTAATAGGTATATTTAGGTCTTAAGATCTTTGTGTTTAACTTAGTAAACAATAGGGTCTTGTTTGATTATGGATTTTTCATATTCTTAGGAACTTGTCGTTAGTAACATAATTATTAAAGTGCTGTCAAGCATAAATTGTTATATGTTCAGTGCTACTTGTACTGCTTGGTCATAAAACTTATGGTGCTTGAACTAAACTTTTGGACTCTTTAATCTTTATGGGAAGTGCTTTAAATGTCCTAATCTCCACAAGACACGTCTCTCAGCCAAGAATGTGACTCAAAGAGTTTTGATTTCTCTTAGTGTTTAATTATTTGGACTTCATATGTCAAAATGTGAATACTTTAATGAAAGTTTAGCAAATGTAAATGTAGAATGAGTCAATGTAGAAAAACTCATAAAATTTCATTATATGACATTGAACTTTTTCTCTTCCAGGGTGCTCTGGAACAGAGCTCAAACTCTCAGCTGATGGCTGTTCAATACACAGAAACCAGTAGTATCAGGTAGTAAAGTGTGGGGGCGCTTGGCCAGGGAATTGTAACCAGCTGATATTTTAGTAAAATGGAAATTGACACTTTTCATCTTAAATTTGTTCTTATCTGTGATTCTTATATCAGTTGTGTACTGTTACGTGTTTATTAATAATATTATTAATATATTAATATTAATAATAATATATTAATAATATTATTAATATTAATAATATTATTAGTATATTATTATTAATATTAATAATAATATACTACTTCAGAGCAGTTGAAGTACAGCCAGATAATTTCAAAAGTTCATCTCTCCCAAATCCCTTAAATAGAGATTTAGTCAGAGTGCTATTCATAGATGATTTTGACAAAAGTCTTTTTTTTTTTTTTTTGTAGAGACAGAGTCTCACTTTGTTGCTCTCGGTAGAGTGCCATGGCATCACACAGCTCACAGCAACCTCCTACTCCTGGGCTTAGGCAATTCTCTTGCCTTAGCCTCCTGAGTAGCTGGGACTACAGGCGCCCGCCACAACGCCCAGCTATTTTTTTGTTGTTGTTGTTGCCATTTGGCCAGGACCGGGTTTGAACCCGACATCCTCGGTATATGGGACCGGCCCCCTGCCCAATAATAACCCTCCTGTTCTTGATTTGCATCTATTTCATGAGCCTAGGAGAAGGGAATGTTATTTTTTGGTTCTTTAAGCCAGGTGTCCTGCTAAGTGCTTTACATGCATTTTATCTGTAAATCTGTATAATAACTTAAAGTATATTTTATATACAGAAAAACTGGGCAAGTCATTTAATTTTTTTAATTTTCAGAGTCAGAATCAAGTGGCAAAAATCAGAATTTAGACCCTAGCTGATTTGACTTAGAATCCATTTTTTTTTTCGAGACAGAGCCTCACTTTGTCACCCTCAGTAGAGTGCCATGGCGTCATACTCACAGAAACCTCCAACTCTTGAGCTCTAGAGATTCTGTTGCCTCAGCCTCCTGAGTAGCTGAGACTATAGGCATCTGCCACAACAGCTGGCTATTTTTGGCGATGCGTGTCTTACTCTGGCTCAGGCTGGTCTCAAACCTGTGAGCTCAGGCAATCCACCCACCTCAGTCTCCCATGTGCTAGGATTATAGGCATGAGCCACTGCGCCCTACAATCCATTTTTTACTGCACAATACTTTTTAAAATTGAGACAGAATCTCTGTCACCCTGGGTAGAGTACCATGGTGTCGTAGCTCACAGTAGCCTCAAACTCCTGGACTCAGGTGATCCTCTTGCCTTAGCCTTCTGGTTAGCTGGGACTATAGGCACCTGCCATTATGCCCAGCTAGTTTTTTCAAATTTTAGGAGAGACAGGGTCTCACTCTTGCTCAGGGTGGTCTCCAACTCCTGAGCTCAGG
Organism: Perodicticus potto; assembly: GCA_963574655.1. Lineage (NCBI taxonomy): Eukaryota > Metazoa > Chordata > Mammalia > Primates > Lorisidae > Perodicticus > Perodicticus potto. Next base: position 3,728 of record CAUYRH010166468.1, on the reverse strand, counting down.
TGATCCACCTGCCTCAGCCTCCCAGAGTGCAGGAATTATAGGTATGAGCCACTACACCCAGCCTATACAATACTACTTAAGATTTTGAAAGATTCCAAAGGGAGTGCTGTATCTAGAGGTTAAAAATGTTCACCAAAACATATCTATCTAAAAGGAAAGATGATATGGGAAGCAACAAAGCATCATGGTTAACATGCTAGCTTTTTCTGCTCCGTTGGACAGAATTCAAATCATAACCACCACTTAGTTACTCTGGGAGCTCAAGCAGGTTAATGTAATTGAAGTTTTCTCATGTACAAAATTCTGGCTGCACAGAGTTGATATAATGCTTATATTAGATAATATATTTATAGCAGTTAGCATGGTACTTGGTACATAATGCCCCCAAACATGGTAAGTGATGATGATGGGATAATATTGACAATAGTATCAATGAAGTGAAAGTTGAGAGTCTCAGCTTCTACCTATAGCTCCGTAACTGACTTATAGTTCACTATTTACTTAATGTTAAGCTAACATTCACTAAGAGCCTACTATGTGCCAGGTGGTGCTCTAGGCAGTAAGAAAAAATATACATAGTAAAGAATGTAAGTTGAGCTGGACACTGTGCTGTGGCTCATGCCTGTAATCCTAGTACTCTGGGAGGCCGAGGCAGGTAGATTACCTGAGCACAGGAGTTTCAAACCAGCCTGAACTAGAGCGAGATGACATCTCTAAAAACAATAGCTGGGTGTTGTGGTGGGCACCTGTAGTTCTGGCTACCTCAAGAGGCTGAGGCAACAGGATCACTTGAGCCCAAGAGTATGAGGTTGTTGTGAGCTATGATGCCATTGTACTCTATAGAGGGCAAGAAAGTGAAATTCTGTCTCAAAAAAATATATAGATGTTAGTTGAAAGCCTTTTTATTGATGATGTTATTAACTGGACTTCCTATTAAATGGCAATGAACAACATATCAGCAGTCATGAATATTTAAAATTCTGAGATTGTATTATCCAATTGAAATGGATAAGTCAAATATATTTAAATAGTAACTAATAATTCTCTATTAGACAGACTATATCATTCAATTATACATTTATTCTTAAAATACATCAATTCTTCGATGTATACTATGATGGCATAGTATTTCTTCATTAGTTAAAAATACTTTTAGTTAATTAGAGTAAATGTTCATTATTCACAGATTCTGTGTTTGCTAATTCACCTACTGAAATCTGCTAAAATTTGTTTATAGCCCCAAAGTCAATACTTGAGGTGCTTTTTTATGTCATTGGCAAACATGCATAGATGCTCACAGGTGAGATTGAACAAAGCAGCATTCTGCCTTCTTGCTTCAGCTTTCATAGTATAAACAAAGCTTTTTTTATAGTCTAGTTAGTGCCCTGTTTTTCATAATTTTATGCTTTTTGTTAGCAATTTTCCTATTTAAAGTGGCCCCAGGCATATTGCTAAGTCCAAGAGGACTGTAATGTGCTTTATGGAGAATACACATGTGTTACATAAGTTTCACTCAGGCATGAATTATAGTGCTGTTGATTGTGAGTTCAAGTTAAGGAATGAATAATATAGTTAAAGGGTGTCTTTAAACTGAAACACATAAAATAAAGTTACATATTGATTGGTTGGCAAAAATGTTGTAACCAGAGGGTCACAAGAACCTAACTCTATGTTTCTCCTAAGAAAAATAGTTTAGGATTCACTAATTTAGTATTTGCAGTGACTTATTAGAACATAACTATAACAAATAATTATTGACTGTGTATTCAAAATGTAACAAGAAATGGCCTGGTGGGCAAATGTGATTATTTCAGAGGAAGTTCTTGTGACTCATTTATCATTTCCATTTAGGTTAGTCTTTTTCTCTTCTAAAGTTAATAAGGTGATTGATATATGTAAGTTTCCTTTTTGGAGAAAAATGAAGCATTGTAGGATCCCTTTGACTCTTTTTGATATTGGCCCTAAACACTAAAAGACCCGGATAGTGTTAAGAACTGTATTAGTATCATTTGAGTGTATCTTTTGGGGCCTGGTGTGACTTACAATTTTAGTTTCTAATTTTATCAGTACATTTACATGATGCTTTTAATAGCAGTGGCTAGCCACTGTTGAGTGACTTCTATGGAGCAGAACTCATGCTTGGCACTTTACATATACGTGTGTATTATCCCCAATAACAGTCCTACAAGATTTATATGGTTATTATTTTATTTATTTATTTTTCTATTAAATCATAGCTGTGTACATTAATGCAATCATGGGGTACAATGTTTATTTTATTTTATTTTTCTTGAAACAGAGTCTCCCTTTGTCACCCCCAGTAGAGTGCTATGTTATCATAGCGCTCAGCAATCTCTAACTCGTGGGCTCAAGCTTCCCTTGCCTCAGCCTCCCAACTAGCTGGGACTACAGACGTTCGCCACAACGCCCGGCTATTTTTGGAGATGCGATCTTACTCTCACTCAGGCTGGTCTCGCACTTTTGAGTTTAGGCAGTCCACCCAACTCAGCCTCCCAAAGTGCTGGGACTACAGACCTGAGCCACTGCGCCCAGTCTATTCTCATTTTATTAATGAGCAGGCAGGTTGCTCAGAGAGGATTTCCTTAAGAATATAGACTTGAGGAGTGGAGCAGGAATTCAAAGGCAAGTCTGTTTGTTTCCAAATCTTAATCTCTTTCCACCTTTCCATGGCCTCCTAGGCAAGCACATCTTCACATATTTCACAAGAGTGGTAAAAAATGAGTTTTCCTTAGACTTAATTTTTATTACCAAAAATTGTAAAACCAAGCATACCTATGCAGTAATTTATTTTCTGGAAGTTTTATTATTTAGTATATCTTAGAGCCTTAGTTCAGAAACATGAATGTTGCTTTAGTGAATTGGATCTTGTAAATATCCTGATCTTGAGCTTTTCAAATTAGTATAAAAATTACTACCAAAGTGCTACTAATATATTGGTTGAGAGAGAGTCTTATAATTTAGACATAGCCTTAGAATGGGCAGCATTTTGGGAGAACATCAACCTTTTTACTTTAGTAATACTTTACATTTTTCTTACCTTATTAGAAACTCGGGGAATGAGCTACAAGTGTATTATGCTTCACCCAGAAGTTATCAAGACTTTTTTGAAGCCATCAGGAGAAGGGGAGACACATTTTATGTTGTGTCATTTCGAAGGGTAAGTTCATCTTAAAAGTATAAAGCAAATATTTTTGAGTGCCGGCTGTATACATGAGATATTGGAGCGAATACTTAAGAAGATACAAATGTGTAACATAGGAAACAATATAAAATAAATTATGAGTGAGGCAGTCTAAGTGCTGTAATAAACATGCCTAACTTTGAGCTTTACGGCATTATAAAAGAGATCATGGAATTGGTGTCAGTCTATGAGTTTATATTTAGAAAATATAAATTACTTATTGATTTTTATTTTTTGTCATCTTTGTAGCCCTACTGTTTGTTTATAAACTAAAGGAAAAGTAAAAACATAAAACTATTCTCTTTAGACTTTTTTTTTTTTTATTAAATCATAATTGTGTACATTGGTGCAATCATGGGGCACAATGTGCTGACTTTAAATACAATCTGAAATATTTTCATTGAACTATTTAACATAGCCTTCATGGTCTTTTAATCACTATATGAAGACATTTATATTCTACATTTAGTAATTTTCACTTGTACCCTTGTAAGATGCACCGTAAGTGTGATCCCACCAATCACCC
>CAUYRH010166463.1:0-18077 GCA_963574655.1 Perodicticus potto | reverse complement strand
ATCCTCATGCCTCTTGTCTATGCTTCCATGAAGGGAGCACAGAAGAAAGAGTCTGCTGCCATTTTTAATTGTCTGTACATTCTGTTGGCTCATGCTTGGTATAAAAGGGAGATTGTCTTAGGGCTCCTTGTCCTTCCCTTCGCCCACAGGTGAGGATGCAGGAGGGGATGATCTGGTCTGGGAAGTGAATTTGTTGTTCCAAGCTTTTCTTCATGACAAGCTTTAGAGCTTCTTGAGGGTGGGCTTGGAGTGTCCACCTTCAGAATTTGTTGTCCCACATGTTCTAATTGGTTAGGACCTAGGCTCACCCTTGAAGGCCTTGAATTATTCTCTGACTTTCTGGGTCTCTCTGAGAGTTAATCCCAGACCCTTATCTGCAGACCTCTCACATTCACTCAACAGATGAACTTTTGGGCCATTCCTTAGGATGTGTTCCTGATCCTCCTGAGCATCCTGATTTAAGTGGAAGCTTTTCTGAGCATCTCTCTTAGAAGCTTCCAGTATGGCTGAATCCAAAATTCTCTTGTGAAGATGGTGCCCTGTTTTCTTCAGGAGCACAGTGCTCAGAGAAAAATTCCAAGAAGGATAGTGCTTGGAATATAGGGCTGTTGGTGTACTGGATGAGCAATTTTGGTTTGGGAAGTGGAGGACAAAAGTCTTCTTGGGATTTCATGATCACAGAGTATAAACTCTGCATTATTTTCTGTTATTCCAGTGACACATTCCAGTCCAGGTGGGAAATGTCAGATGGTGTAAGACACTGTGCCTCATTCTGGGATTTATGAAAACACACTCCACAGACCCTAATCCGGGATAGGGAACCAGGTGATAGGATAAGGAGCAGGGATTGAAATTAGGCCTGAGACTGGACCTGAGTTAGGCCTAAAGACTGAGATTGGGCAGGGTTTGACACATGGAAAGAGGTTGGAGATGGTTAATTACTGGGGATTCTTCAGCTGTGAAGGTATTGGAGATGGAAGAAGACAGATGTTGAACAGCCACCTGGGACAAGCACTATAGAGGGCAGGGACTCACCCTGCAGAGACAGGAGATGTCTGGAGAGCTGGATGTATTTTCTCAATGTCTTCCTCAAAGGTCTTAGGACACAGGACCGGCTGTCCACATGCAGGTCCTCTGGTTTGCCTTTGCTGGTTCACAAAGGGAGGGAAACTGCTGAGCCACGCTTGTTGGGAATTGATACTAGCAGTTTCCCTGAAGAATTTGCCATATTTTGCTATGTATACTGTGCACCTAAGTTTTTTGCCCAAACTTTCCGGAGAACATACTTCAGTTCTTGGCCAGAAGAGACACATATGGGGAGGGCTCACATTCCTCTGTAAACATGAAGATTGACCGGTGCCCTGGGTTTAACTCTCTGGAAGACCCAGAAAGTCAGAGAATAATTCAAGTCCCTCAAGGGTGAGCCTAGGTCCTTCCGTAGCCACCCACTCTGTGAAGGCTGCCCCTTCCTTCACTTCCAGGAGCCATTCCCTCCTCACCACATCAGGGGCCACATTGAAAATTACCACATATGTGGCCTCCAGGGCAGGAGCTTCTGAGCTGCTCAGCCCAAGGTCAGCCATGAAGTTCCCTGAGACCTGCACAGGTCTCCAGAACCCCTCTGCACAGGGTTCCCAACCCTCTCTGCGCAGCAACACCTTGAGACACAGAATCCACCCCACCAGGTCAGGGCCTGCCTCTCCAGCCCCACCACAGTACCTTCCCTTGGTCATGGCCCTAGGCAGAGGCCATGCTGGCCCACTCCCACCAAATCTCGGCTTCTCCTGAACTAGACCCCCATACACCCAGCAGGCCCAAGAAAGAAAGCACAACAGCTCCAGGAGGCCCATTGGGCCCCCATGCCCAAGCTGTACTTCCCACATAGGATGCACATCCTTGTTTATCCTTCAAAAATGTGGGCAAAAAGCTGCACATTATGCATGGCAAATTTTGGTAGTTGGGAGTCTGGCCTATGTTTCTTTAGGAAAGATACTGTTTTCTTTTCCTTTTTCTTCTACATCATGAAATCACCCATATTTTTAACTTCTCTCCAAGAAGGCCAGAACATCAGAGTTAGGCAGGAAGAAGTTACCAGACGTTACAAGGTTGGCTGCAGGGCCTCCACAAATGAAGCCTTAGAAGGTGAAGGACATGAAATTCAGGAGATGATGGCTGCCACCAGGAGAATTCTGACACTGCTAGGCTTGGAGGGTCAGTGCTTCTGATTGCTAGGACATAGTGGACAGCACATCAGCACCATCTGGAGAGAAGATCTCCAGAACAAGCTTCCATAGATGGAAACAGTTTCAAGTTGAGTCACAGCTAAAGTGCTATCTGGTGGTGTTGAAGCAGATGGGCTGGAGGATGCCTGATGATAAACATGGGAATCCATGGGACCACTGTCTGGGATAAACTTTGTAAATGTTTGACATCTCTGGAAAGGAAGAAATCAAAAAACTTGATGGTGTCCAGAGGGAAAGTCACCCAATCAGACAATATCTGCTCCCTGAGTGTTGTGCGGTGGGAGAGGAGGAAAGGCAAGTGGCTGGGGTGTAGAATGTCCACTGGGAATGTGGAGTCCAAGGGAGGAATAGGCTCTGGGGGCAGAGAGTGACTGAGCAGTGAGGGTGCAGTGAAGTCACATAAGGAGGTACCCAGGTCAGGAGAGAAAATGGAGGGTGGAGGTGAAGAATGCTCAGGCAGAGAGGCTGGTGTGAGTTCTCCTGGGGGGCTTGCTAGAGTGCAGGGGACAGAGTGGGTGAAGATTGTCTCATGGAAACCACAGGAGTGAACAGGCCTGCAGAGGGAGCAGCATCTTCAGGGACTCCCAGGACACCTGTCTTGACTTTAGCAGTTGTTCCAAGCACGTCCCACAGAGGGTCAGGAAACATGGTTGGTGAATGTGGATGGTATCACGATACTGGCCCAGCGACTGAAGAAGACAGGAGGCACGAAGCTACAGCCAGGACCAGGACAAGAAAAGGGGGGCCTGCTCGCCTAGCAGGGTGAGGCCACCTAAAGCCTGCTCCCCCCTCACCTTGCCCCACCCATGACTTCACAATACCCTCTGTGGCCTCCTCCTAAGGCTGTCACTCACATCCCCATTCCCATGGCTACTCCTTCCCATGACCATGGCAGGATGCACTGAATCCCTGACATGTATAGAGCATGCTTTCTAAAGGGTCCAGGAAACACACAGAAAGATTCGTCACCCTTTCAAAGCAGAAAGCAGCTTCCTTCACTCTTCTGCTTCTCTTTAGGTAATTCTCCAAACCTGGGAAACCAGGTGCATAAGTGATTTGTAAGGAAGATAGGAGTACAGGGATCATACGAGGGTCCCTTTAGGGAAAATCCTTGGGTTATTGAACTCTGATGGCCCAAAATCAGCCGACAAGGTCAAACGGTCAACAGTAATATTAACAAGGTTCACGTCTACATGGTTTCATTTATCAAGTACATTACCCTACCTGCTGCTCAAAACCACCACGTGGTTCCTTCAAAGAGGAAGCTGAGCACCTCAGGAAGTCAAAGTGCTGATACAGTCAGGAGACAGAAGTGCTGACTCCAGACCAACCTGTAGTCTTTCCTGGACATCTCACATGGCCGCCTATTGGGGAATAAAATATCCTGTGCCCAGGTCAACTGCTTCCTGCCCACCAATGGGCAAAGAGACTGACAGTTGTCTCGGGTCTTATTAATTTCACATGAGCCTTCCTCAGAGGGCTCTGCTTTCCCAGGGAGATTGTATCTAGGCACTGACATCCTCTGAGAGCATGAACCTGGGGCCTCACGGAAGTAACATGAAGGCTTACCATTGGAGAGCTCAGTCAAATACGCACGACCTTACCTTTCAATGTTCCACCTTCCTTTCCCATTGGCTCTGCCCTGATGCGGCTGAGAATGAAAGGAAAAGAATGAGAGGCTGAGACTCACGTCTCTCACACCCCTTCTCTAAGAGGCTCAGACATTCATCATCCATGAATATTGCACCTCTCCATTTTAACAAATAGAAAGGTGTTCCTCTTATCCGTTTTTAAAAGTGATAAATTATTTCCCATTTTTCTTATTTGAAAAACGCAAGGGAGGATTTTGTGGAATCTCCACTTGGTGTTCTCAGAGGTCCTCTGCTCAAGGAGACACAGAATCAGAAGCCGATATTCACATCTGCTCCCTCAGAGGACACTGTGCTCTGAGGACAGAGCTTGGAGGGTCTGGAAATTGCTCTCCTGGTCAGCTCAACATGAAGGAAGTGTTGGCTGAGTGATACCTAATACGAGAAAGCAACAATCAAGTGTCACTTTCTAAATATGCCAATCCTGAATTACAAAATCACATGTTTGGGGATTTGTCCTAGAAGTCTCTAGCACACTCAGATAGGCAGCCTGCGAACCTAAGGTGGAAGCCTTCATCCTCCTGAACCCCCAGCCCTGTCCAACCTCTCCCCCTAGAGGAGTGATGCTCTATCACTCTCCTAGCCAACCAGACTCATTTAGAAATGTGGGAATAAGAATGGGAAACAGCAACAGGGAATTTCTCTTGGGAGTTCCTTACCTTTTGGGTACCTTAGTTTTTCCAGAAGGTTGGTGAAAATACTTTCAATACAAGGTAGCAGAGGTACAAAAGGAACAACCCCAAACCGCTCAGCAAGGCGAGGAGGGGGTTGACACTCAAGAAAGCCAAGATATTCAGTGGGGGCTCAGTATGGTGGTTCAGAAAACAGAGACACTTCTGCACTCCCAGGATAGCAGGGCTGCCTGAAGCAACTGAGGGCTGAGGGTGCCCAAGCTTGGCTGTGCCCCAGGCCTGCATCACAGAGCACAGGAGAGTCACAAAGGGGCTCTGAGGGTGGGGAGGGGAAAACAGGAGGAGGGCATGGCTATAGCCCCACCCCCACCATCCCAGGAGACCCCTCTGCCCCTCCTGGCCTTCTGGGTTCCTGTGCCCTCCCCTGCCATACCATTTTACAACTTCACCCTTTCTTCATACCATATATTTGCCTTGGTGAAATGTTCCATTTGTTTTATCTGTAACCCAGCTATTACCTGAGTCTCTCTTTACTTTGTGGAGCCTTTGACTTGGACCCTGGAAGTCTGAAACAGAATTTCTGCTTATACCCAGACATTATGTTCTCGGGATTACACAGATCTTCAAATCCGTATTGTCTACAGAATTTTTTTGCCTTACAGTAACCTCAATATAAAACCTAAAGTTCTATTACGCTTATTTTAGTTTTATGAATGTTGAATAGAAAATGTTTTCAAGTCAGCCTTCAATGTTTTCAATCAGAGTGGCTGAGTCGAATAAAACCAATAATTTATTATTTGTTACAAAACTAAAATAACTATAAAATAAATGTATGTAATGAAAACTTCAGGTGATACCAGAGGTAAACTTAGAGTGCGCACACACACACACATATATTTTTTTTTGTAGAGATAGAGTCTCACTTTATCACCCTCGGTAGAGTGCCGTGACGTCACAGCTCACAGCAACCTCCAGCTCTGGGCTTAGGCAATTCTCTCGCCTCAGCCGTCCGAGTAGCTGGGACTACAGGTGCCCGCCACAACCCTGGGCTATTTTTTTTAGAGCCCTTATATTTTTGAAGTTAGTGAAGCTTAAACTCTACAAAGATTTCAGACATGCTCTACACACACGCACACACACACACTTGCTCATATGCACATGCTTTGATGAATCATTCCAATATTTTCAAATTCAGGAATCGATAGTTCCCTCCTTGTACTTCAATCTTCCATTCATTATATTGACCATACTTTTTTCCTAATCCTACCTAAACAACAGGTAGTTCCAGGCCTGTACATTAATTTCATAACACAGCTATGACTCCCCCAAGGCAAGCATAGGTCACCGAGTGATAAACTGTTGACTCCCTCAGCCCATGGTGGCAAGTTAGGACCCAGGAGTGTCAAAGCCTTCGTTCGGGCAGAATCTGGTCTTGAGCAGCCTCACCTGCCACGTGAACGTGACCTTTCCTATATGCAGGCTCTTCATGTCAGGTGTATATAATCCCAATATTCCTCCCCCTTTTTCCTATACCTTCTTTTGTAAAGTCTTTGCCAGATTATAGCCGTTCTGTGAACTGTCTCCTAACTTCTCAAGTCTGTCTTAAACTCTGCAGCCCTTCTCTTGCCACCAGCTTCCACTCTCTCCTCTCTTTGATATGCATCCTCAATCAACTTTTTATTTAAGAAATATTTCCTTCTGGAAAGTAGGAGACACTGACATCTATTCATTGGAGGTTCTGCCCTTGACCTCATAATGCAGTTTTAGCAGTAAGTCCTACATAGTGCAAGAGCTATACAAATGCGGAGAAGAGGTTTTCCTACCCCCAATATTTGTAACTACCAGGGGTTCTCTGGAACAAATTAGATACCGTGGGGCATAAGTGCTCACACACATCGCATTCCTTCTTAACAATGGCATTATATTGCCTCGGGCATGTGCACTCATGGGCTATTCATAAAACCAAATTGTGGACATAAAAACTAAAATTTCAACAATTGTGTAAGTATTTTACAGCTTATTATACTCATATCATGAAATATTATACATTATGTTTATTAGGTTTTTTTTCTTTTTTGGCCGGGGCTCGGTTTGAACCCACCACCTCTGGCACATGGGGCCGGCACCCTACTTCGTTGAGCCACAGACACCACCCTATGTTTATTAGTTTCTTTTTCCCCCCCGCCCCTGTGTATTAGTTTTTATAGTCACTTACCCAGGCTAGAGTGAAGTGGCACAGTCATAGCTCATTGTAACCTCAGACTCCTGGGTTCAAGAGATCCACCTGCCTCAGCCGACTGATGATCTAGGACTACAATCACGCATCACCACTAATTTTTGTAGAGGCAGGGTCTTGCTTTGTTGCTCTGGCTGGTTTTGCACGCATATCCTCAAACAATCCTCCTGCCTCATCTTACCAAGAGATTACAGGCATGAACCAGATGCACTTGGCCTAGAATATTATATTCAATGAGATGATGAGAATATTTAAATTTTTAAGTGTATTAACTAAAACACAAAATACAAAATAATATGAAAAACCTAATATTATTTTATATGTTACATATACACACAAAGGTAGAAAAGAAAACCTTAACCAATTGAATGGACATGTGAATTAACGTGATTGTGGTGATTATTTCACAATGAAGGCATATATCAAAATATCAAGTTATATACCCTAAATACATACAATTTTCTTTTTTGAGACAGAGCCTCAAGCTGTCACCCTGGATAGAGTGCTGTGGCATCACAGCTCATAGCAACCTCCAATTCCTGGGCTCAAGCGAGTCTCTTGCCTCCGCCTCCCAAGTAGCTGGGACTACAGACGCCCGCCACAACGCCCAGCCATTTTTTGGTTGCAGCAGTCATTGTTGTTTGGTGGGCTCGGGCTGGATTCGAACCCACCAGCTCAGGTGTACGTGGCTGGAGCCTTAACCCGCTGAGCCACAGGCACCAAGCCAATACATACAATTTTTACTTGTCAAGTATACATCAAGAAAGCTGGAGAAATTCAAACTCCGACATTTTATAAAATAAACAACTGATGTGAAAATGAGCAAAGGATTTAAACAAATGCATCATAAAAGATGAGATCCAAATAATCAACAAGATTATGCAAACATAAGATGCTCAACCTCATTCCTCATCAGGAAAGAGCAAATTAAAACTACAATGAGTACCACTACATACTGCTCAGATAACTAAAATGAAAACACTGATAACCCTAAGTATTGGCAAGTATGCAGAGTAACTGGAAATCTCATACATTGCTGGTGGGAATTTATGTTGGTATAACCATTTTGAAAAATTGTTGGGCAGTATCCCTGTACCCTTTAATAGAGCAATTCTAGTCCTAACTGTACACCCAAGCAAATTGACTGCAGTGACTACCAAAAGACATGTAAAAAAATGTTCATCAAATTGACTCATGATACCCCAAAAAATGTTCATCAAATTAACTCATGATACCCCAAATCAAAAAAAATCCTACTAATGAAGAATGAAAAAAGAATTGCAATTTATTTACATCATAGATATGAATAGTGATAGTTATTTATATATATATTCATCTGAGTATACAAGTATAACAAGAGACCAGCTCCTTGTTTTATAGATGTATCCAGATGATCACCACTGATTTAGTGGCTCATCCTTTAACTCTCCTTATCGTGAATTATGTTGAATAAGGTTCTGAATTTTGATAAGTTTTAATCTATCATTTGTCACTGTATGTGTGCGTATGCAGCTACATACTGTTAAATATCTATGCATAGTCGAGGGGTGGAGCAAGATGGCCAAATAGAACCTTCCAGGGATTGTCCCCCTGCCAAGAACACCAAATTCAACAACTATGCACATAGCAAAACACCGTCTCAAGAACTAAACATCAGGCTCGGCACCTGTGGCTCAACGGGCTAAGGTGCCAGCCACGTACACCTGAGCTGGCGGGTTCGAATCCAGCCCGGGCCCACCAAACAACAATGACGGCTGCAACCAAAAAATGGCCAGGCGTTGTGGAGGGCGCCTGTAGTCCCAGCTACTTGGGAGGCGAAGGCAGGAGACTCACTTGAGCCCAGGAATTGGAGGTTGCTGTGAGCTGTGATGCCATGGCACTCTATCCAGGGTGACAGCTTGAGGCTCTGTCTCAAAAAAAAAAAAAAAAAAAAAAGAACTAAACATCAGACAAGCAATCACAGTACCTACTTTTACCATCATAACTGGGAAAGAGGCACTGAGGATGGTAGGAAAGATGGTTTGCTCTGGCCACACAACCTCACACCCCTCCAACATCCCCCAGCGTCAGTCCAGTGCTGGATGGGGAGAGAATCTATGTGCTTGGGGAAAGGAGGGCAAAGGACTGTGGGACTTTACCTTGGAACCCAGAACCACCCTATCACAGGGGACTACAACACAGGGCAGAATTCTGCTGGCATCAATGAAGGGAGCATTCAGACAAGCCCCAGAAGAGACTCTTTCACTCCAGCAGTAGGAACCTGAGTTCCAGGTAGTTCCACCACCAGCCAATGAAAGGGGCCTGAGGCCCAGAATAAATGTGAAAGGTAGTCAGGCTACAAGGACTGTGGTCCTTGGACAAGTCTTGGTGCTTCTCTGAGCTTAGATCCAGGGACTTGGGGTGCACATAGCTGGAACACCAGCTGCTGTGACCAAGGGAGTGCTCGCATCACCCCTCCCCCAATTCCAGGCAGTGCAGCTCAGGGAGAAACTCCTTCCACTTGGGAAAAGGAAAGGGAAGAATACAAGGTACGTTGTCACACACCTTGGGTACCAGCTCAGCCACTACGAAATAAAGCACCACATAGATGCCTGAAGACCTTGATTGTGGACATCGGCTCCTAGATGACATTAGTAGACTTAACCTTGGACCAGAAGGTAACATGCTTCTCTGAAGGGAAGGACCCAACCCTGGCAGGATTCACCACCTGTTAACTAAAGAGCTATTGAGCCTTGAATAAACACCAGCAGTAGCCAGGCTACGTAGTCTGGTGTGACCAGAGCAGTGATGGCAATGGGAAGGGCTTGCATCATTGCTCCCCCAACTCCCAGAAGCCCAGCATAGAGAATGAGGCTCCTTCTATTTGGGGGAAAGTGAAGGAAGAGAGTTAGATGGTAGTCCAGGGAATTCTCACCTATCTTACCCAAGGTGTTACCACCAACAGGCTACAGGACTCATGGCATTACTGGGCGTGGGCCGCCCCCTAGTGCTGAGATGGCTGCAGTAACATGTAAAAACTCAGCTCCCTCTGAATACCAAAAAGGATGGGTACGAATATGCCCATTCTGCAAAGATCAGGATAAATATCTAACTCTTCAGTACCCGGATACCAATAAACATCCACAAACATCAAGAACATCCAAGAAAACATGACCTCACCAAATGAGTTCAATAAGGCACCAATGACCAACCCCAGAAAGAAGAGATGAGTATCTTGATATACCTCAAGGCCTCGAAGATGTTATCTTATGATTTCTTCTAGAAGTATTATATTTTACCTTTTCTATTTAGCTCTATAATCCATCTTAGATTTTGTGTGTGTGTGTTCAGTACAATATTAGAACAAGTTGTTGTTTTCTCCCTACAGATATTCAATTATTTGCCTATTTTTTTCCTCCACTGAATTGTCATGAAAGTTTACTTGTTAAATCAACATACTGAGGAGAGAGGAGACTCACTTTTGGACTCTTGTTCTATTTGTTCACACTGCTTTAATTAATACTACAATGTTTAAATTAATACCGCATTACTTTAATTTAAAAAATCTTTAATTCTTGAAATATGGTATTATGATTTTACCAACTGTCCTCTTCTCAAAGGCTGAGCTTTTGATTGGGTTGCATTGACTCCATCATGCAATCTAGTAATAAATGACATTTTAACAATTATCACGGCGGCGCCTGTGGCTCAGTGAGTAGGGTGCCAGCCCCATATATCAAGGGTGGCAGGTTCAAACCCGGTCCCGGCCAAACTGCAACAAAAAATAGCCAGGCATTGTGGCAGGCGCCTATAGTCCCAGCTACTTGGGAGGCTGAGGCAAGAGAATCACCTAAGTCCAAGAGCTGGAGGTTGCTGTGAGCTATGACGCCATAGCACTCTACTGAGGGTGACAAAATGAGACTCTGTCTCTAAAAAAAAAAAAACATTTATCAGTGTATTTACTCAATTTTAAATAACTTGTAGCTCTCCATTCATTTAGAGTCTTAAATTTCTCTCTACATTTTTTTTTTTTTGGTTTTCAAAAGTATGAAAAATCTTTATATCTTTTGTTAGATCTTACCTAACTGTTTGAGTTTTATGCTATTTTTCTTCCTTTTATTTCAAGTGTTTATAATGGATACATAAAAATATAAATTTTTTATATTTTACTTATATACAACTTTTTCAGATTCACTTATTTATTCTAGTAAATTGCTTGCAGATTCCTTAGGGTACACAATTATGTCCATTGTGATTAATAACACTTTTAATTATTCTTTCCTTTTCCAATATTAATACCTTTAACTTAACTTTTCTTGTCTTCCGGAAGTGTGCAGAAAATGTTCGACTTGAAGTGGTGTTCATTTCAGGAAGAAAGTGTTCAAAGTTGGGTGGCGCCTGTGGCTCAAAGGTGTAGGGTGCTGGCCCCATATGCCAGAGGTGGCAGGTTCAAACCCAGCCCCAGCCAAAAAAAAAAAAAAAAACTTCAAGAAAGTGTTCAATGTTTTACCATTAAGTATGATTTGGCTGAAGGATTTTTGTAGATACTATTTATCAGATTAAGAAAGTTTCCTTTTCAGCTTGGCGCCTGTGGCTCAAGCAGCTAAGGCACCCGCCATGTACACCTGAGCTGGCGGGTTCGAATCCAGCCCGGCCCACCAAACAACAATGACGGCTGAAACCAAAAAATGGCCGGGTGATGTGGAGGGTGCCTGTAGTCCCAGCTACTTGGGAAGAGGAGGCAGGAGACTCGCTTGAACCCAGGAATTGGAGGTTGCTGTGAGCTGTGATGCCACGGCACTCAATCCAGGGTGACAGCTTGAGGCTCTGTCTCAAAAAAAAAAAAAAAAAGAAAGTTTCCTTTTATTTTCTAATTTGCTGAGCATTTTTGTTATGAATGATTCATTAATTTTATCAAGTGTCTTTTCTACCTCCTTTGGGATGGTTTTTTTCCTTTATTTTGGTAATGTGGAGAATTGATTGATTTTCTAACATCAAACTCATTCCTAGAAAAAACCCACATTGGTCACCAAATTCTGTTTCTGTTAGTTCTTATTGTGTTACAACCACCCCACTCTCTCTGGCCTACAGAGGATGGACACCATGAAACTTTTCGAAGATAATCGTAAAGTCTTTCTTGATGCTTTGACTGAAGGGTGCTTTGCTCAGGCTCTCCTAGGCTGGAGGTTATGGTTAAAGGGGATTGGAGAATATGGACATAAGTTACTTATAATATTTCCATTTCTCTTTGGTCTTCTTTGGTCACAGAATGCAAGAGGAGTTCTAATATTTTGAACTAATGGGGCTACCATTGAGTTCGCGTCTCAATCATCATGTCTGACTATTCATGCTTCTCCCGAGCACTTGAGCTTACATAATAAATCCCAGATGCTGGGCAAGTACACCCATGTAAATAAATTTGCACCTATGGCCTTATATTTTATCCCACTTGGTCTTATAATCTTTTACTTCTCTAATTTGATCTTGTGTGTCTCGGGAGAGTGGTTACAAGCTCTAGCCCTGCCTTGCTCTGGCTGCAGGGGATTAGGTCATGGAAGTTTACAATGTGCCTTTCATGGGGAAATTCTTTATCTTGGTGAAAGGACCAATGCCTACTTATCTAACCAGGAAATGGAAACTTAATACTGGCAGAGGCCCTTGTGGCTCTCATCTGACTAGTGTTAAGTTTATTGCTGTCAAGATAACCACTCTCCAGGAGAGCCTTATCCAGGATAAAAGTTAGGGCAGGGATATCAGCCAAGTGAGACACAGAGGGGGCAACACAAACAATATGGAAAACATGAAATGACAGACGTTTATTACTTATGGGCCCATGAAGGAAGAGAGGAACCAGTTAGGGCCCATAGGAAGGTCACAGGGACAGTGTGCCCAGCCAGCAGGTGGGGAGCAGGGGACAGATGGGCCTTTGGGCTCAGGCATTTATTGGGGTCCAGGGCATTACCCAAGCAGGTTTCCCATGTGGAGCTCCAACACATGGGCTTAGAGAAAGCAGATGCATATCCCATGGGGTCACACCATGACTAAGAGATGGTCACTGTGCACATCTGCACCGGCCATAAGGGGTGTGGGGGGTCACTGGAATGAGTCATCTTGATGGAGGTGACATGTCTCAGAGGGAGGTGATCACAAGCAGGGGATTGTATTAAACAGATATCTGGACCGACCACACTGAAGAACTTGGAGGAGGTGGAGAACAGAAAGTGTCAAGGGTAATTGTCCCTGCTTCTGGTATGAGAAGTTTGAGCCGATGTTCACAATGGATGTTTAGGAACATAAAATATAAAAATCTACCACAAAGCCTTAGAATTCCTATACATGCTCTTCTACTCCTGCTGATGTAAATTGAAAACACCCTGTAGTTCCTTCAGGCTATAGGCTATCTTCCCCAGAAGCAGGTAATATCCCATCTGTGCTATGCTGAGAACTAACTCATGGGCCTAGACAGGCAATGAGGGGAGGGAGGGGTGGGACGTGAGGAGAATCACCTCAGCTGGTGAGCACTTGAGGCAGCTGCTGTCACTGGAAGACTTTTCTTTCTTTCTTTCTTTTTTTTTTTGCACCTTTTTGGCCGGGGCCAGGTTTGAACCTGCCACCTCCAGTATATGGGGCTGGTGCCCTACTCCTTTGAGCTGCAGGTACCACCCAGGAAGACTTTTCTTCTCAGTGTGAGGGTGAGACTCCCTAACAGAGCAAGGGAACTTCCAGGAAGATGAGGGCCAGGGAGACGGGTTACAAAGTTCTCAGTGTTGAGTGTGAGTGCCCAAACATCCCATTCCTCCTTGAAGTGGCCCACATCTTCGCCATGAGAACCTGGTCTAGATGTGAGCCCTGGCGGGATCAAGTTCCAAAGTCATGCTACCATTCTACATCCTCACCGTCAGTCCCAGTACTTGGTTTTCATCCTGATCTACTATAGAATGAAATGATTAACCCTTTCAAATTGCCCTGGAAGATTTTCTTATTTTCCATGTGTGTTTTGTTGGCTTCAACATCTTTCCGTATGCTGATTTTCAGGGCATCTAGAAGAAGCTAGTTCATACCACAACTTTTCTACCGCTATTGTCTTGAAAAATACTAATTGCCACAGCCTCTGGATCTCCCATCACTGTGCCATGACCTACACTTTATCCTCAATCACCACTGATGATTTTTTTTTTTTTTTTTGTAGAGACAGAGTCTCACTTTATTGCCCTCAGTACAGTGCCGTTTCATCACACAGCTCACAGTAACCTCCAACTCCTGGGCTTAGGCGATTCTCTTGCCTCAGCCTCCGAAGTAGCTGGGACTACAGGCGCCCGCCACAATGCCCAGCTATTTTTTTGTTGCAGTTTGGCCAGGCTGGGTTTGAACCCACCACCCTTGGTATATGAGGCCGGCGTCCTACCCACTGAGCCACAGGCGCCGCCCACCACTGATGATTTTTGAGTATCGCTGCATGTCATGTATCACTCATGCGTCTTTCTCCCAGGAAGAAGAGGATTCCTGCTATACTAAATTGTAAAATAATCCAATTCCGTAATTCCATTTTTGAGAGTTTGATTCCTGCATCCACTGTAGACACCATTTATCACAAGATTCCTGACAGGAAACAGAAACATCAGAAGGATAATATAAGTGAACTTTAATAAAAGCAATATTGACAAAGGCGCTTGGGAGGGGGAGGGAAGCCAGGAGGGATAGTGCAAAACCCTGAGGCTGGTAACAGGAAGGCCTTTGCCCCTTAGGTCTAACAGAAAAAGAGGAGGGATTAGTTATCAAAGCAGAGAGAGAGACAGAAAAAGAGAGAGAAGTGCGCGCCTTGGTGCCTGGTATAGATTGTAACTCTTACTTAAAGATGCAGCAACCACAAGTTTGTTCATAAATAAACACTTCTACGTCCCTCTCTTCCCTTCCTCCAACCTCTGCTACAGCTCTCTGTTGATTAAACATTCCAGAAGGCGGAGAATAAGGCAGCCTGTTTTTGAGTCCATAGTGGTCAACTTTTCACAGCACAGGACAGTGGAGAGCAAAGAAGAACTCATCTGGAGAAGCAAAGGGAAGCTGTCCAGCTCTCCCCCAGTCAGCGCTATCTCATGTGATCTGTTGTTTAGCTATTTTTTTTTTAATTCAAGTTAATGTGAGGGTATGAACAACTAGGTTACAATATTTCCATTTGTCAGGGAGTCCCCTCTTACAGTTGTGTCCTATACCCAAAAGGTGCGCCATAAACCCTCACATGGTGTCCATTAAGTGGGAGTACACCAATCCCCTCACCTCCTCCTTCTCCCTTGCTCTCCCCTCCCCCCAACCGGAATTGAATTAAATTACTCTCTTATGTGGGCTTGTAGATGATCTGTTGTTTAGTTTTAAAGACTGGGCCCTCTCTAGTAAAAGGGATACTGGAAATAAAAACAAAGGATAGCTGCTCTTTGTAGCTGCAGAGGGCAGACAGAATCATACACTGCAAATCAGTCTTGAGGTCTGGTTCATTCGATTTGCTGTAATAAAGTACTAAGCTGAGAAAATGCACAAAATATTCTGTTGTACTCTGTCAAGTACAAAGACTTGGGTGGAAATATTAAACTCTAAGCATACTGTTGTTTGTCAATCAAATATAAAAATGTCCTTGAGGCTCGGCCCCTGTGGCTCAACGGGCTAAGGCGAAAGCTAGGTACACCTGAGCTGGCAGGTTCGAATCCAGCCTAGGTCCGCCAAACAACAATGACGGCTGCAAACAAAAAATGGCCGGGTGTTGTGGCGGGCGCCTGTAGTCCCAGCTACTAGGGAGGCGGAGGCAGGAGACTCACTTGAGCCCAGGAATTGGGGGTTGCTGTGAGCTGTGATGCCACCGCACTCTACCCAGGGTGACAGCTTGAGGTTCTGTCTCAAAAAAAAAAAAAAAAAAGAATTCTTTTCTTTTTTGCAGTTTTTGGCTGGGGCTGGGTTTGAACCCACCACCTCTGGCATATGGGGCCAGAGCTGTTGTAAACATGACACATACATTAAGTGGAATAGAGAATGTCTACACCCTTTTCATTCCCATGAATCTAAAAAATTTAGGAGACCTACTATCATCATGCTACATAAAAGTATATATACCAACTTAACCCTCAAGTCAAACCTGTCCCACCACACATGTCTGGGACTTAGAGTTTTCCCTTGTGCTCTTAGCGGATCCTGGGTAAGCCAATTATTACCCTCCGTCATGCCTCATTTTCCACATCAGCAAAGAAGGCGTCAGTGAGGGTGACATTTCCACAAAGGCACAGCTCATGTCACCTCCTGCAAAGTTCTGAAGTTGTTCGTAGGTGGCCCAGATGATTGATTTCACCTAAAATCGGTTGAATGGGTACATTGAGATCTTTATAAGAAAAAAATTATGGAGTTAGTGTATGATTTATGTCAAAGTTTACTACAAGGTGCCATTTTTTCTTAAATGTTAATATTGTTAATTTGTTCACACCCTACAGTAATAGCTTTTAATTTTACTGGCAATTCTTATTTTAACGTTTCAACTGCTTATGCCATTGCATACCCATTAAATAGATCTTAGAAGTTATATGCTCAACCAGACATGGACAATCCCAGGAAGGTTCTAGGAATTCTCATGAATTCTAATCAGGCTGTTAAGGTAAAACCATTCAGGCAATCACCCAACATTTCCAATGCAGTGATATACCTTGATGAATTAATGTCAATTCCTATAGCATGGAGTTTTCAACCTATTATGATGGCTCCATTCACGAATTTAATTCCTGGATTTGCTTGTGCCCCAGGATAAAATTGCACTAAGAAATGGCACCACTTTTATGGACACATGTCCAGCACTGCTCATGCTCAGATAAGAGGGAAGGTTAAAGCAAATACCTTGCCCAACTGTCATTTGGATATGAATACTTGTGACTTCCCAGCTTGGCTAAATGATACTTGTTTAAGCCCAAACAAGCCTTATATTATTGAAGGTAATTTATGTTGTCCTTTGGAAACTATGTTTATTGGTCAGTGGAAAAGAAAATTTCTTGCCACCCAATGTGTTAAGTCTTCAGGTTTCAGGACAATGTGGAATTGCTGATTAATGTTAACAAATAGCTCATTACAAATTTTTAATGCTTTGGCTCAAACAACAGAAACAGGAACACATCCAGTCCACTCCAGAAAGGAAAGAGCATTTTTATTTTTATTTGTTTATTAATTATCTTTTATTAAATCATAACTTTGTACATTGATGCATTTATGTGGTTCAGGGTACTGCTTCGATATACCATGTGAAATGTTTACATCGAACTAAGTAACACATCCATCACAATTATACTCATTTCCTAATAGTTCTGAAATGTACCATTGCATCATGCACATTAGGTGAGGTCCCCCCAAATACCCTCCCTCCTCCCATATTCCCCCTCCCCACCCCTCTCTCTCCTCTTTTCTTTCTACTTTCTGGACTATAGTTATGTTTTGCCAATCATATGAGCGTGTAGGTGGTTATATATTGATTTCATAGTAGTATTGAGTACATTAGATACTTTTTTTTTCCATTCTTGATATACTTTATAAGAAGAATATGTTCCAGGGAGGCGCCTCTGGCTCAGTGAGTAGGGCGCCAGCCCCATATATGAGGGTGGCGGGTTCGGGCCCAGCCCCTGGCCAAACTGCAACAACAACAAAAATAGCCGGGCGTTGTGGTGGGCGCTTGTAGTCCCAGCTGCTCTGGAGGCTGAGGCAAGAGAATCACCTTAGCTCAGGAGCTGGAGGTTGCTGTGAGCTGTGATGCCATGGCACTCTACCGAGGGTGACAAAGTGAAACTCTGTCTCAAAAAAAAAGAGAAGAAAATGTTCCAGCTCCATCCAGGTAAAGATGTGAAGTCTCCATCTTTTTATGGCTGTATAATATTCCATGGTGTACATATACCACAATTTATTAATCCATTCATGGGTTGATGAGCACTTGGGCTGTTTCCATGTCTTGTCAATTATGAATTGGGCTGCAATAAACATTCTGGTGCAAATGTCTTTGTTGCAAAATAATTTTTGATCATGTGGGTATATACCTAGTAGAGGGATTGCAGGATTGAACAGTAGTTCTACTTTAAGTTCCTTGAGTTTTCTCCAAACTTCTTTCCAAAAAGGTCGTATTAGCTTGCATTCCCACCAGCAGGGTAGAAGCGTTCCCTTCTCTCTGCATCCACACTGACATCTATAGTTTTGGGATTTTGTGATGTGGGCTAATCTTACTGGAGTTAGATGATATCTCAAAGTGGTTTTGATTTGCATTTCTCTGATGATTAAGGATGATGAGCATTTTTTCATGTGTTTGTAGCCCATGAGCCTGTCTTCATCA
>CAUYRH010166461.1:0-21427 GCA_963574655.1 Perodicticus potto | reverse complement strand
TTACAACAATCAGTCATCAAATTTTGGATCCATGAAGGGAGGAAATTTTGGAGGCAGAAGCTCTGGCCCTTATGGTGGTGGTGGCCAATACTTTGCCAAACCACGAAACCAAGGTGGCTGTGGTGGTTCCAGTAGCAGCAGAAGATATGGCAGTGGCAGAGGGTTTTAATTATTCCCAGGAATCAAAGCTTAACAGGAGAGGAGAGAGCCAGAGAAGTGACAGGGAAGCTACAGGTTACAACAGATTTGTGAATTCAGCCAAGCACAGTGGTGGCAGGGCCTAGGTGCTACAAAGAAGACTGTTTTAGACAATACTCATGTGTATGGGCAAAAAACTCGAGGACTGTATTTGTGACTAATTGTATAACAGGTTATTTTAGTTTCTGGTCTGTGGAAAGTGTAAAGCATTCCAACAAAGGATTTTAATGTAGATTTTTTTTTTTTTTTGCACCCATGCTGTTGATTGCTAAATGTAATAGTCTGATCATGATGCTGAATAAATGCGTCTTTAAAAAAAATTTAGTAGTAACCCCTTACTTTCTATAATGAAATCTTAGGAGGAATACTCAATACTGTATAGGAAATACCCATAAGTTAGAAAGCCACTTTGAAGCGGGACAGACAATACAAAATCTTTTGTACTTAGTGTCTTCCTATATTTATTATGGGGGGAGCCCTATTGTTATTGCTTCATTTTTTTTTAAAGACATATAGGACCTTCTGTATAATCTCAATACTTCTAGGAACATAGTTAAGTAGTAGTCTAAAATTCTTATGGCTGTGAACATCTGTTTTCACTCGCATAATATATTTTGATTTATTCTTAGTCTCGACAAAAGTGCATCAAGACTACTGGTTTCATTTTAATTTCAGCTTTTATGAATTCCTCTTTAAAAGTATATTTTACTGGCTCGGCGCCTGTGGCTCAGCGGGCTAGGGCACCAGCCACGTACACCTGAGCTGGCGGGTTCGAATCCAGCCCGGGCCTGCCAAACAACAATGACGGCTGCAACCAAAAACAAAATGGCTGGGCGTTGTGGCAGGCGCCTGTAGTCCTAGCTACTTGGGAGGCAGAGGCAGGAGACTCGCTTGAGCCCTGGAATTGGAGGTTGCTGTGAGCTCTGATGCCACGGCATTCTATCCAGGGTGACAGCTTGGGGCTCTGTCTCAAAAAAAAAAAAAAAAGTATATTTTACTTTCACTCTATAGATTGATTGCTTAGGTTTATTTTCAATTTTCTTAAGACATTTAAAGCTATGTTCTGCCAACATTCCATTGCCATTCACTCTCCTATGTGATCTGTAATTCTAGTTTTGATTTATGTAAAACCCACTGTGAAAGACATTTTAAATGTCTAATAGTTAAATTTCTCTAGAGCAGTGGTTCTCAACCTGTAGGTCGCAACCCCTTTATAACAATGAAAATACATCGTGGCATTAGGAAGGTTGAGAACCACTGCTCTAGAGTATATTTTTATTAAATTTGGATGGCAACACATCCTGTAAAAGTTTCCCTTAAATTTTGTAAATCTTTCTCAAGGCAATTGAAAAAATATGTCCGATGGCACAAGATATGTGATACAGGCTATATAAATACACTTATTTAACCATGTGATTTAATTCTTCAATGGCTTTTCTCAAAAATCCTTTGATGGTCTTGGTGCCTGTAGCTCAGTGGCTAGGGCGCCAGCCACAACATACACCAGAGCTGGCAGATTCGAATCCAGCCTAGGAGACAACTACAACCCAAAAATAGCCTGGTGTGGCGGGCGCCTGTAATCCCAGCTACTTGGGAGGCTGAGGAAAGAGAATCGCTTAAGCCCAAGAGTTTGAGGTTGCTGTGAGCTGTGACACCATGGCACTCTACCCAGGGTGACAGCTTGAGACACTGCTCCCACCTCAAAAAAAAAATCCTTTGATGATTCCACTTGTTGGCCGTTGAGTAACAAGCAAGGTACTCTAAAAGTGGTCTCCCTCCAATTAATCCCACATGGGCTCACAACAGCCTACCACTTATACCCTTCTGCATGTGGAAACAGATACTGAAAGGGTGGTGAATAACTCGTCAAGGTTAAAAAGCTGTACACTGGTTAGCAGCACAAGGGATTTAGGCTTTCTGCCTTCACACTGAAGCTATGTATCCTATCACCTTAAATTCTTCTAACGATTCCAAGAAGTGTTGCTACAGTTTATGGTACAAACGGAATGGTGGTTTTATCACTGTTTTAAGAAGAATATATAAAATTGCTTTCCCAATCCCATACTTTCTAACGTCATAGTTTACTTTCTCTGATATTACTTTGTATTAGCCTTTCTCTGATATTACTTTGTATTAACCTTTTAAAAGGTTATTATGAGTAGGGCCTTTGGAAGGTGATTAGGTCATGAAGCCTCACGAATGGCATCTGAGCTCTAATAAAAGAGACCCAGAGTGCCAGCTAGACCCGTCCACCCTGTGAGGATGCAGGGAGGCACCACCTGGGAAGCAGACACTGGGCTCCCACCAGACGCCGACTCTGCCAATGCCCCTACGTTGGACTTCAGCCTTTAGAAGGTGCACATCAATTTCCACTCTTTGTAAGCCACTCTGTGGATAGGTATTTTTGTTAAAGTAGCTCAAATAATCTGGCACTAACATTCTAGTAAAGACTTCAGCATACTTTTAGCACTAATCTGATCTATTAAGTTTTGTTAGAATCCCCTGGAATTTAAGGAATAACTTAGCTGGGAAGAGAACTGTAGAGTTATAATTCTTCACCTTTCAGATTCTGAAGGTTTTTTTCCAATCTAACACTTAATGTTAAAAATGTGCTACTCTGATCCACCCACCCACTCACCCCTACTTTGCAGGAATACTAATTTTCTCTCTTGTCTGGACAGTTGGTTTTCTAGGAGATTCAGAAATGCCTAGATTTTTCTTTAAACATTTCTGCCTCACCCTTATACATGAACCCTTATGTTAATATTGAAGAAAAATTCTGTTATTTATTTCACATTTTTCGATACAGAATTTGTTTTCTTCTAAATTATTACATAAATGCTGAACTTTCCTAAGCAATTCTACATTCTTCAGTCTTTCTATAGTTTCCATCTCTTCGCCATCCTGCTGGGATGAATCTTAATTTGCTCTCCTACATCACTAACTTGGATCTTCAGCACCTGCCCCACTGGTAAGTACACACAGTACACTGGAGATTTAAAGCTACAGCTACCATGTTTTTAAAGAACTTCTCCAATGTTCATTGGTCCATAATGCTTGTTTATTTTATGTATGTGACCCTTATCTACAATTTCTTTCCAGTTTCTTGAATCAACTATGTGTCACTGAGGATAGTATACTCTCTGCCAGACCAACTGGGCCCTTCTCTTTAAGGCTATTAATTGTCCTCAATTTTTTTTTTTTTGCCTTTCAGACATCTACACGTATTTTCATTTATAAACAAAGGCCTTGATCGGTAGTTTACACAGACTCTCCCTTGGATGGACTTGGTCTCCCCAGCAGGTACTCAGAAGGGAAATGTGGGCACACAGAATTCTATGGATCACCTTCAACCTGGGTGGTGAGAACAGGTAGGCATAAACTGGCAAACCCCTCATGGAGAGTCAGAGCGCCAGATATCCTGGGGACCGATGCTGGGACTAAGTGGTAGTATTCTTGGTTCCCCTGTTTGCTGTGACAGAGTTGTTGCTCTCCTCCTCTCTGGCCCTCACAACCCAGCAGGAGCCCCTGCAGCAGAGCCCTCACCTTTAGCCGCCTTTCCCAGTCATTCTCTGCCGAGAGGACCACAAGCCCAGGAGCCAAAGGCCCCCCCTTTCCTCAGCTCTGCTGCCTCATTGCCTATAGCTGCTCCAAGGCTCTGCTGGTAAACTTCTTCCAGAAAGCTCCTCTTTTATATCTTTGTTGAGCTGGGGCTGATCAACTCTGATTTGTTTTTCCTGGTAGTTCAATGCCATCTCCGTTCTTCATAAACATTTCAAGTTCAGTTCTACTGAGACCATACTCTGTAGCCCAGAGGTTACACTTTCCTTTCCCATCCTAATTTTTATATTGTAATCAAAATGGGATTTGGGGGTAGATGAAATAAATTTGTAGGACTACTTCTAGCCAATCATCTTTAAGGGAAAGTCCCTAGAAATAAGGTTATGGTTAAAGAGAAAAAAGAGTGTGGAGGGAGAAGCACTTTCTGTAAACAATTCTAAGTGAAGTCAGATTTGACATAACAGACTAGACACATAAAGGACCACATCTTCAGATATCTAACCCATCACTACAATGAAACATCCTTACCTTTGACAGTGGAATGAGAAAATCCAATTTGTACGAAAGGATCACTCTGGTGAGCAGTACCACAAACACCACGTAGGCGGAGTTCTCGAAGTCTGTTAACTGAACCTAGACAAGCACAAGTCCAGAGAAGTTACGGACCAACGACACCGGCTCCTCCCAGGCCCAAGGCCCTCTGGGGATCATGTCATTCCCAAGCCCTCTCTTAATTCCCCCCAGGGTCTGGAAGCCCTCTGTCCACCTCTGTTCTCAGGGACCAACCCTCCTTTGCTTTTGGACTTTCCTTTGATATGCACGTACTGGATTTTTATTGCCTTATAACAAATTTAAGAGGCTTCTGATAGGAGTACCAGAGGGTGCTGAACAGTGGAAGAGTGCTTTTGAGTCAGTCCCTGGCTCACACCTGGCCGGGTCTTACCTCCATGGGTCGGAATTCTACTCTCCAGCCAATATCTGAGTTGGGAGGAGGGGGCTTAAATCTCATTGTTTGCCAATTTGTGGACTGAATATTCTATAATAAAAAAAGAGAATAAACCAAGCTTTCTACAGATCCAGGGAAATATTAAGATGATTTGATACTTAGAGAAAAAGACTATTTGCGGTCCATCCCAAATACTCTTTAACTTACAAACACAAAAAGGTATAATAAAACTTACTTGAAACATGATCTTTTAAGAAAACAAAATAGCAAGTGTTCATCAAAAGTCAGACATCCTGTCCTCGCATGCCTCACCCCCATTCTTACTGTCTACCCCCACCAACTGGCAGCATCTGAGGAACCATAGGGTCTGCCTCTGTGCCCACTCAGAGTTCTGGTAGCCAGGCTGCCATTCCAGGAGTCACTGGACACTTCTGACCTAGAATCCTGGACACTACGGTTGTCTCCTTTCCTCTGTCCTCCCCTTGGGTCCTGCGAATGCTACTGCTTCAGTGACACCATAGCCTGAGAATGGCAGCTGTTTCTTAAAATGCTGACAATTCTTTCTTGGCTCCAACCATCCTGGGAAGCTGATGGAAATCCTGGAAGGATCTCCTTTGGAGATTTTTAGATCATATTTAGAAAGGTATACACGTAAATATCTACACATAACATTAGGTGACGTGACACTGAAAAAATTGCTCGTGTTATGCTTTTGTGCAGCATGTGCCTGAATTTTTCACCATTAGGCAAACAAGAGACAATATTGAACAAGGAAATTTATAATCAGAGAGATAACCAGTAAGCATCATAAGAGTATTTTTTATTTTATTTTATTTTTTGAGACAAGAGTTTCATTATGTCACCCTTGGTAGAGTGCTGTGGCATCACAGCTCACAGCAACCTCAAACTCTTAGGCTTAAGCAATTCTCTTGCCTCAGCCTCCCAAGTAGCTGGGACTACAGGCGCCTGCCACAACGTCCAGCTATTTTTTGTTGCAGTTGTCATTGTTGTTTAGCAGACCCAGGCTGAGTGTATGTGGCTGGCACCCTAACCACTTTGTTATAGGCCCTGAGCCCATAAGAATACTTTAAACCAATTTTTAATTTTTCTTAGTTCTTTACTACACTGGGTAATGAAAGGCATATGAGATTTCTACTGTTACCAATTCTTCACAGGTACAGAAAACTCCCTCTATCTTGGCTCATGGAAGGACAGGCATTCAAGACAGAACGATACCTCAAAGTGGTCAGACTCATTGGCATCATCCAGGTTTATTTTCTCTTCAAACAGAGTGAGCGGATCTCTGATAAAGAGATGAGCAACATGCTGGGCCAGGAGGTGGTCGATGCCTGCGAAGACAGATCACACGAGGACTCACGGCACAGCAGGAGATAACACGCTTTCTAAGTCCAGGAAGTTTGAAGAAAGGGTGTGCAGACACTTAGGAAGATGGCTGGTTTGTTTAGTATCTTCACCTCGCCCAGGATTTTATCCTAAGGACACTGGGGAAGTGTCAGAGTTTTATTCACTACTTACACAATGCCTGCGGGGGCACTGGTGTGGACCTAGGTACAGACCTCCAAAGTAAGTTCCTTTGGCTAAAAGTCAAGAAGATCTCACAAGTATTTGGAACTTGAAACTTTAGGAACAAGCAGCCTCATAAGAAAAGTTAGAGACTTCACACTAAAAATAGAAACCAGACCAGGAGTCAGCAAAAAAGTTTAAAAGTTTGAAGAACTAAAGATGTACAATCAAACCTAGAAAAATGGAGTGGAAGCTCACCTTCCTGCAAGAGCTGTTCGTAGATTTCTTTATCTATCGTCAAGTCGATGTCATTGTATTTCTCGCCACACTTAGATAAGTAGCTGTCTATTGAGTCATATCGTGATTTACTAATTCTATAGTTATTGTTCTTCAGTGGCTAAAATTTAAAAAAATATGAATGAATGTCATAAAATGAGCTGGGAATAAACTAATGCCCCAACTAATTATATAAAATGCTACGTATTTTTATATGTAACAATAATATACAAACCTCAATGTAAGATATTGAAAAAGTTAGTGAATCCTAGAAAGTATTATTAGGAAAAATTATATTAAAAAAATATGAAGGCAATTTAAGTATTTTTTTTTTTGTATGAAAGGTCTTTATTGGTGGGGGATGCTGCAGAGCAGCATTAAGGAGGAGTAGGGGAGAGAAAAAGGGGGATAGAGGGGAGAGAGGGGCAGAGAAAAGAGCTTAAGTATTCTTTTCTTCTGATATGATGTAAGTATACTTTTTTCTTTTTAAAGCGGATTGTTCTCATTCTTATTAAGGTATGAAAGTAAAAGGTTGAAAGCAAAGAAAAACCCTTTAAGATAAATGATCTGTCCTTCAAAGTTGACTTTACTCAGAAAGTATGTTCAACAATTTATGAATAATCACATAAAGATCAGAGTAGTAGTAGTCTGGCCCAGGTAGAGACATCACAATCATTGGCGGGAGGTGGGGGTGGGTCTTTTAAAGACACCATGTCCAGGACCCAGTCCTAGAGATTTTTATTTGTCAGGTCTAGGATGAAGCCTGAATGTTTATTTTTAACATCTTCATATGTGATTGTGATGCACAACCCTAGTGGAGGAGTGTAGGCTTACAGTTCAAAATGCAAACAAGATGTGCTAACCTACCCTCATTAGGCAAAGCCTAACCCTTAAAATGGAAAAAGAATCTTTTATGAAAAATTACCCTTCAGCAGAAAGCATCATATACAAAGCACTCATGTAGTGCCAAGTCTTTTGTAAAAACAGCCACCCCAAAAGCTTACTTTGACTCCCAAAGCATAGAAAAATGGCATTAAGTTTAAAAGATGAAACAGATAATGACATGATAAAATTAATGTCCCCCCACCAAAAAAATCAATTCCCCACCCAGACCAAACCACTTTCCCCACATACCCACCCCAAAGTCAAAGACCAGAAACAAAGCCAGGTCTATGATGGCATTTCTTCCCATTTGTGACTAACCTACTTAAGAAAAAAATTCAGAGGCAACTTCAAAATTCCAAGGAGTTATAATAGCTCCATTTTACTTGCTTGACTTAAAAGGGTTATTAAGGAAAAAATCATTCCCACCTCCAGTCCTCTCTCCTCCCGAGTTCGATCATCTACAGATGCGGAAATCACTCCCCAGCGACAATCAATATCTGACACATAGCCTCGGTAAAAAGGAGACGCAGCACTCAGAGCCATCTAAAAACAAACAGAAGTCAGCTCCTGCAGATTCAGTGTCACTTACATGCTAGAAAAAGCTCTAGTTATTTTTCTAGTCAAAAACAATCAGTTTTTGCAATCCCCAGAGTTCACGTGTACCTGTGCTTCCTTGCTTATAGCGAAACACATCAGAAACCACCCAAATCCTTGCAATTGATTCATTTAAATCACCCTCTCTATAATGTGGGAACAACCCAAATCCTCTCCTATGAAGAGAAAATGGCTACACTCAAACTTGACACTTAACACATAAATGTTTTATTAGCAATAGTAAACTTCTACAGCTCTCTTAGTTCTAAGTCTGTAGATTATTTATATTTGTTTCCAAATGAAGTCCTCACTGATATGATTTAAACAGCATATTATCAGCAAATTCTGCACATGCAATCTTATTTCCTACAAAGCAATATTCAAAACGAGATGCAATTTCTACTTACGACAATTGGACAGATAGTGGCCAACTGATCATAAAGGTATCTGGCCTCAGATATGCTGCAAGCTTGGAATGTCACCTGTTTAAAATTACAGGTTATTAATAAATGGAAAAATCATCAGTGTGCTCCCTAAGCAGTAAAGTTGGAGGAGGAAGACAGCTGGGGAAGGGGGTGGGGGCGAGGTCAGCCCTTCACTGGTGACAACATTTAAAGCGGAGGTTTCCTTTCAAAGCTGTCTTCAGTGAATTTAATTAGAAAATGTTATTTAATCATTTCCCCCTACCTACAGACAATTAATATATAACCATGTTCCTAAGTGAAGTTAAAAAAGAAGTCAGGAAAGAAAAACAGGACAGCAATGTACGATGAAGTTCAACAAAGCATTTCCTCTTCTATTGGCTTATTTCCTTCTACAACTTCCCATCCCTGCGTGTAGCTGAGGGGTTACATGAATGGTGGAACAAAAAGGATCTGGAGATGTTCACAATGGTTTCTGAAGTTCACTGGGGGCAGTATGGGAAATAGCTCAGAACAGGGAAAGTCCAGAGAGATGGGAAAGCAGTTAAAACACTCTACCTGCCAAGTTTAAGGATGAGAAGGGCCATGGAAGGAGGCACATCACAGCCAAAACAGCAGGTGCTGGTGAACAGTGGGGACAGAGTGGTCTGGGGAAGGCACTTAGGTTTTGGCTTAGGGTGTTCCAAGGACAAGCAGGAAGACGAGTTAGAGAGAAAGAGGTAATGTGACGTGATGGCCGTGAAACAGATGACCAGGAGGCTTCATAAGTGGCTGGGTCTTTTGGGTTGATGCCCAGAAGAAAAATCTAGACTGTAGAAATATTTGGGGAGTAGGCTCAGATGTTCTGAGGCTAGAGACATTACCCAGGAAGCCCACACAGGGGGACAAGGCAGGCAGGACACTTCAGAGTTAGGCAGGAAAAAAAGATCACATAATTTGGTTAGCACAAATCCCCTATAACAAATACCCCATAGAAACTAAAAAAAAAGACTTGCCTTTTTTGGGCGATTGAGGTAGAAGGGTAAGGAATACAAATTGTGTTCGTTAGCATGTCTGTAATAACTGCAGATTGGGAACGGTTTTAATTTCTTCTGTTACTGCTATCAATAATGATAGTTTGAATTTAGCATTGGTATAGGAAATAATGTAAGTGTTTAAGCCTTGAAATAATAGCAGCCGAGTAAATAGGTTTACTGTTATAATCCCAGCCTGTTAGAATAGTTTTAGCTAGATATCAACTTTGTGCTTTAACAGCTGACAACTTCTGTTGGTGATCCACAAGTTTATCTGCTCAATTATAATAGCATTTTGTGTCAGTGTGGAGACTATAGAAAATAATTATTTAGAGAGTTTAGTGTCCTGACCTTCCTATAATTCGCATGTTATCGCTTAAGTCGGCACTATATTTTAATTAACAGGTAATGATAATTAACTAGTCATTACAAATTAATTCAACATGGAGACTGTCACAGACATCAAGGAACAGAAGTTTCAGAGGTTAACAGGGGTAAAGATTCAGGAGGAATGGCGATTAGGTCACTACCAACTCAAGGGTTGTTTCTGCAAATAGGTGGGAACTTGGACAGTCTCTGAGAAACTTGAAAAACCATGACCCCCAAATACAAATTTATAAGATACTGGAATTAATACCTAAATGTTTCCCAACTGTTTCAACTGATAATTACTTTGGTCACGTATTTCATAGTTTATTTAGGTCCTTGTTTTTTTTTTTTTTGATACTTTTAGGTATTTTAGTGTGTGCTTCTTTTTTATTTTTAAAGACAGGGTCTTCCCCTGTCACCTAGTATGGTGGCATCATCATAGCACACTGCAGCCTTGATTTCCTGGGCTCAATTCCTCTTACCCCAGGCCTCCCAAAGTGCTGGGATTACAGGAGTGAGGCACCATGCCTGGCTGATTTTTGTTTTTAATGAGAAACTCTGAGAAGCATCTTTTCTTTCTGGTTTTCTGACTGGCTTGCCTTACCTATCCTAACACACACTAGACAATTAATAGGTGAATCCTGGAAAAGCCGACCCTAGAAAAGAATGCCTATAAAAACTGCAATTGGAATTTAATACTTTTGTTTACAATAGCGAAGTGACTTATGTTTAATACATTTAGTAATTTGCTTTCTTCTACATCTGATAGAGCAAGCACCAAATCTAACAGGACATCATTGTGGATGATGGCTTTAATGGGACGAAGTTCTTACAGCTCATAAAGGTGTGACTATATGAACCGTATGGCCCTGGTAGTCTTTTAAAGCATCACATAAAGAAGAGGCACAAGGCCACTAGGAAACTGAGATGAGGGGGCAAAAAAGAAGAACTAGGAAAATAAATGCTAGAAATCTACATACCTCATCTAAAACTTAGAATCAGTTTTGAAGTCAACACAATTTTTTCAGGGGAAAAAAAAAACTTTCAAAACATGTCATAAACTTACTGCTGAATAAATGATTCTTACAGAGTCCAAAAAGAGTCAAGAATTTGAATGTGGTTAAAATGCTTTCTGTTTTAGACAGTTTTCGGCTTTACTGTAGTATTTTTTAGTGTTCCGCTTAAAGGAGAAACAAAGCAGGGATTTCCTTCTGGGGTGGTCGTGGAATCGGTCTCACTTGCCACACACTCCATATTAAAGGGAGTACTGACACTGGGACAGGACCCTGGGAAAAAGAAAACTTGATCCTAAAGTATGACAAAGCTTAAACTGGATAGGAAATGGCTATCTGCAAGCAGCAAGAGAGTTTATTCTCCTCCATTAGGACAGTTATTTATCGACGCAATGTTTCAAGGGAAAGACTATCCCTTGGAACTCTACTGGAGCAAAAATGCCATCCTGGTTTAATATTAAACCAAGAAAAGGCACTCAGTACTCTAACGCACTTATATCATTTTAAAAGCCAAGCACTATGAGTTCTAGAAATAGTTTCCTTTAGAAATGTTTGTAATTAAGATAGCAAAATAGATAACACATGAAAGTCAAAAGGTCTCTTTTCACGAAGTGTGACTGTAACTTACTGGCCTGTGCTTGTTCACGAAGTGTGACTGTAACTTACTGGCCTGTGCTTGTTTGGAAACAAACTACATATTTTCTACTACATGTGCACCAAGAAAACAAAATTATCTTTGGATGTGTTATTTAAACACATTCATGGAAAAATCTGACGCTAGCATTCAATTTGGATTATACATAGTTTAAAAAACAAACAGATCAGAGGTGCGCATGTAAGGTGTGCGTGTGGGGCAGCTGTGAGAGGGGAGGGGAGTGCTGGGTTCCTGGGCCTCTGTGTTGACAGCAATCAGGCCAAGGGCCTCCCATGGGCCAGGCTCTGTGCTGCTGTAGGGCCCTAACGACTCTGCTTCCAATCAGAACGGTGTAAAACCTCTGGATAATACCAAGCAGCTGCTCTCTCTTTCAATTTGAAAATTTACATTTTAGGCAAAATTTTCTATGCCTGTTTTAACATGAGTTTAATCAAGTTGAGCTAAAACACAAAATCTGTTAAAGCCATGATATAAACATTAGCTGAGAGTCTGACCTAGAAGGGGCCTTAATATAAACCCTTATATATATTTTTTTGAGACAGAGTCTCATTTTGTCACCCTCCATAGAGTGCTATGGTGTTACAGCTCACAGCAACCTCAAACTCTTGGGCTCAAGCGATTCTTCTGTCTCAACCTACTGAGTAGCTGGGGCTACAGGTGTTGCCACAATGCCTGGCTAGGTTTAGACAGGGGTTTTGCTCTTGCTCAGGCTGGTCTCGAACTCCTAAGCTCTGGCAATTTGCCTGCCTCCGCCTCCAGTGCTGGGATTACAGGAAACCCTTCTTTTAATTAAGACGACGACTGAGCCAAGAGTAGTGAAGGGCGTTATCCAAACATCTGAGCACAAACCCAGTCACGGGCCGGTGTGCTGCCTGGTGGGTTCTATGCTCTCCCACTGAGGTCCTAAGTGAGCCTGGGCACTGATCACTATCAGGGGCACCAGGAATTTAATCAGATCTAGAAAAAATTTTAAATGGGTAAATAAGGATAGGCTATTTTACCCCTTGTACAACTTAGCCAGGGCAAAGACCAGCATAGGCTGCTGAAGATGTATTCTTTTATACTCCTAGATGACTTCGCACAAATATAAAAATTTAAAATCAAAACGATCCTTGTCTTGGATTACAAAAATCACTGGAATATTTCCATGAGAGCTCATTTCCAGAAATAAGAGATTGGAGTGATGTTTAACAACCTCACCAGCCTGTCACTAGACGGCAGTAAAAAACAGGCACATGTTACAGAAAGAGCATAAGAACAAGGATCACGGAACATTCTGCATTTTAAGTTAATTAATAACCACAATATGGTATACACCTTATGGCAAACTGTAGATTCTGTAGAATTATGAGTCAAGATATAGCTTCCAATGAATTTACTAAAATAATGTCATGGTTTTTCAACCTGATTATGATTTGTTTTTTTTGAGACAGAGCCTCAAGCTGTCATCCTGGATAGAGTGCTGTGGCATCAAGAGCTCACAGCAACCTCCAATTCCTGGGCTCAAGCCAGTCTCCTGCCTCCGCCTCCCAAGTTGCTGGGACCACAGGCACCTGCCACAATGCCCGGCCATTTTTTGGTTGCAGCTGTCAGCGGGCCCGGGCTGGATTCGAATCCGCCAGCTCAGGTGTATGTGGCTGGCACCTTAGCCCGTTGAGCCGCAGACGCCGAGCCCTGATTATGATTTTTAAAAGGAAAGCAGCACGCATAAAATGGATGGGGACGCCAGAAGCATACCTGCAGACAGCAGTTGCCCATCCCAAATCCCATGGCATCCATGTAGATATGATCTGGCTTAGAAGCCTTTGCCGCCTCGTCATCCTCAGGAAATGTTTCTATAAATGGAGATGGTGTGTTCTTGTCCTTAAAGACTGCATTAAGTAAAAGATAAAAATAAAACATTTGAGAATCAAATATTAAACAATTCAAGAGGGCTCTCTCCCCGCCCCCGTAGACCTACTTGGCACGTTGATGACCACCTTTTCTCCTCTCCTGTGTCGGATGTTCCTTGTTAGGGTACTAAAACAGAAGGCCAAATGGCATAATTGGTCACCCAAGGGTCATCATGTCTTAAGAATATCACATACAAGTAAACGGAACGAAATCATACCTCAAACCACTGGTAATTCTCTAAGACAACTCTACAGAAAATGTGGTTCAAGGTACTATAAGGGAATTTCCCCCCCCCCCAATTTTTTTTTTTTTTTTTTGCATTAATATCAATTCTTTAGTCCTTAAGAGTGCTACTGTCTCCCGTTTGGCCCTGCTTCATAGCTCCCTATAACTTACCAAATCAAGTTGAGATGTCAAGGTCTGCCAGTCTGATTTCACCCCTTTTTTAACATTTCCCATTTTAACTCAAAAGTTCTTGGTCAAACTGTAGTACTCCTTTTCCCCAAGCTTCTCTGGAGCCCCACCTGAAACCTCAGTCCTCTCTCCCTTGATCTGCACCTTCTACATTAACTTATCCTCCAGATCTGCTGCCTAACCCAGAAGTTACACTGTGACCATTCAGCACTTGAAATTTGGCCAACCTAATTAAAACATGCTGTGAGAATAAAATACACACTAGATTTGAATTTTAGTACAAATAAAAGAAAGTAAAATTTCTCAATTTAAAAATACTTATTATAAATTCTTGATATGCTGGGTTAAACAAGTACATTATAAAATTACATTCACCTGTTTTTCACTTTAATGTGGCTACCAGAAAATTAATAATTACACCGTGGCTCACATCATGTTTCCCAGACAATGCTGCTATAAGTCCAGCCTAAATGCCACCTCCACTACGAAGCTCGCCTTGATCCCTCAGTCAGAAACATCCTCCTTGCCCGAAGGAGGATCTCTGGTGCCAACACCTTTGGACATATTCCATAACCTAACTTTTCTTGCACCTGAATATTTTTATTTTGCTTTAAACCCATGACAACATCTGAGTTGGGAACTGTGTCTATAAATCTTTGCCTCTCTGAAAGACCAGGCACGAAGCACAAGTGCAGGCCTGTCAAAGGAACGAACACCGCGAAGTCCCCATGTTCCTACTGCCTGCCCAGGATGATGGATGAGCGAGCACTGAGGTACAAAGCCAAGGGCAGACTGGTGAAGCCCTGAAGAAACTTAAAACCTAAAAATTACACTACAAACTAACAGAACTAGACGTGAACAGAAGGAGAGCGCCCATACCAGCTGCGGGGCAAGTTTTACTTTCCTCTCCAGGTACATGGGGTGAGATGAGCAGATAGAGACACTGATGGTAACTTAGGGGAAGGTAGGAATACCTTCGGGACAGTGTCCCAAAGTAGCATTTACTCAACTAGAACTGAAAAAAAAAATCTCATTAAGAAGAGAATGAAATCAAGGCTGGATGCAAGAAATCACCACAAGGCAG
The DNA here is from genome assembly GCA_963574655.1 of Perodicticus potto. Taxonomy (NCBI): domain Eukaryota; kingdom Metazoa; phylum Chordata; class Mammalia; order Primates; family Lorisidae; genus Perodicticus; species Perodicticus potto. The sequence goes on along the minus strand of CAUYRH010166461.1, from coordinate 6,580 downwards.
CCTTGAGGGTACTGAGGATGCGAGCAGGAGTAAGTCGCCTGATTTTCCTGGTTATTTATGAAAGGAGCCACAATTTATTAAATGCTCAGAAAGGATTCCCAGACTAGAACCCCATTTTCTCAGAAGGACGTGATCTGAGTGACAGGCGCCGGCCTTTCATCAGGAAGCCGTACTCACCTGAAGCGAGGGTGCTTGTTTATTGCTTCATCGGGGAAGAAGAGGGACTTGGAAGCTCCTCCTTCGACCGGGTTGGGTTTGTACTCAGGCGTCGTGAACCCAGGACAGCCTAATCTACAACAAATAGAAGAACTAAATAGATGGGATTTGTTTTCAAGAATAAATGGTGTGTAGTTTTGCCACCGCTGCACCTGTTAAGAACACGTCACTTGTAGTATTCCCTTTTCAGAGGGAAAACGAATGTCCTGTAAGTACTGTGCCCTTCTGCGACCACTCCCTGCACTCGCGGACATCGTCTCGCTCAGTGGGATCTGTTGTGATCCCAGCCCATTACTGACTTTACCAGAGTCCTGCTCCCCATCCAGAGCATTCACTTCGGTCCTCCCCATCTCATCTAACAGGAAGGCCTGCCAGCACACAAATCACTTACCCTGGTGCATCAGTTGTCAGGGGTGGTGCACGTCCCCCCATGCAGCTTCTGAGGCATCCTTGTCCTCATTTACCAGCACTAGACTCTCATTTTCTGTTGACCGCACAACACTGCCCCCACCTCCCGGCAGGATTTGTTGAACTCTGGAGGGGGTCTTTGTTTTTTGCCTCCATCAGAGATCTCCCGAAGTCTGAAATCCAACCCTATTATCTCATTTGACCTAAAGAAGAGCTCCAATTCCAACCCAGAAAATGAAGCTCCATCTTTACCCTAAGTGTAAGGCTCAAATTTCACTTCACCTGCAGTGACACCGCTGTTTTTTCCAAGTTAGGGATTTAAAAATCAAGGTTAAGTGTGCTGTGAGGGCGGACAAAGACTAACAAAGTTAGTGAAAAGAATCTAAGGGAGGCTCTTGTCAGGGTTTGAGATCAGTGGTAGGAGACTTTCGGCTTGGGGGCCAATACTAGCCCATGCCTTAGTTTTAACCTCTACCTTTCATAAAATAAAGTGCCAGTTGGCTGCCCACATCCACCTTGAAACAAATTGCTGATCCTGTCTGGAAAACAGTTCCCAGCTATAAGTGCTCTTAAAAATTCCTGCAATAATGTGCATTATTTGCGATGAGCCTGCAAAACCTTAGGAAAAGCCCTTTAGTTGAGCAACAAACTTGAATTTGAAGGATTCCTGCTAATTAAAATCAGGTGAGATGAAGAGAGACCACGAACATGTTGGTGGGGAAGGGAGAAGGACGAGTCAGAACTGGCTATCCAGACAGCCACAGCCCGGCTTTCTTCTAAAAGAACAGAACCTTCCGCAATAACAGCCATTAACACGTCTGCACCGTCCACACCAGTGTGGTAGTCGCCAACCACATGTGGCTACTGAGCACTTGAAATGAGGCTAGTGTGACTCAGGAATTAAATTTGCTAAGGGAAATGTACAACTTTCTTAATGTTAAGGAGGAAAAAGAAAATGTAAGATACTAAATTTTCCAGTTCACTAGAAGTTGTCACATACCATCTGTAACCTACTTCTCGGCCTCTCCTGGTATTCTAAGGTTTTCAGGACAATCACTAGAGCAGCAGCCTCGACATCTCCTCTCCCCTGGCAGGTCCGCTGGTTTTGCCTTTTGATCCCTCCACCCACCCATGTGCAGGCTGCCCTTGCCTCCCGAGTGGGCCCCTCACCTATCTCCTACAAAACTGGGCACCTATTACACGCCCATGCTCATACTACAGTTCAGTTGAGGGCAGTGAAGCAAAAATGGGACACTATCCATCCAGTGTGGACTTCCTAAGGCCTCTGACTGCTTTTAGGATGACATCAAAATTCCTTCCACTTAGATTGGCTAGCTTGTCTTCTAGTTCCATGAAGGCTCCTGGCTCACCTGGCTCATCCTAGGACTTCTGTGTACACTACGCCCCCTTCACCCAGACATTCCTCTCCTTGCTGCTCCTGTTCCAAGCTCCTAGAACCCTGGATATCACCCCCATCACCCGTCTGCCATGCCCCAGAGTGCATCAGAAGAAAGCCATGCCACTCTCTGCGCTCCCCACCTCCTCCTCACAGCACTGCCCCAAGTTCACACTCCCCAGTCTGTGGGCAGGACTGACCTTTGTCTCCCCGCGTTCCACAGAGGCACTGGGCACCTGCTCCTGCTCGTGATGGCCAGCCCTCACTGCCTGGGTCGGGAGTGGAGCAGACACTCAAGAGCTTGAGTGATGGCAGACTTTGTCACCTCCTCTTTCAAAAAATTAGGGCGAAGAAATGTGCCAACTCTTATCAAAATATACCTATCCACCCTCAACCGGCTTGGTTTTTCTTTTGGAAGGTAGAAGAGGAGTCTGCACAATGGAGTTTTGTTTTTTTTTTTTTGAGGCAGAGTCTCACTGTCACGTAGACAAGAGTGTAGTGTTGCTATCATAGTTCACTGTAGCCTTAAACTCCTGTGGACCAAGCAATCCTCCTGCCACAGCCTTCCAGGTAGTTTTATCAGTGCATGCCACCACATCTGATACAGTTTTCTGTTTTTTTGCAGACGGGATTTCACTATGCTGCCTGGATTGGTCTTGAGTGCCTGGCCTCCCAAAGTACTGAGATTATAGGCAAGAGCCACCATGTTTGGACGACAACACATTAAAAAAAAGAAAATGCCTCTCTGAGACTAATGGAATGACTCTGAATGTTTGTGTTCACTGTGGACATTTATCAGGAAAAAAAGGTATAAAAATAGTTCTAAGTACTATATTACTTACAATTGTTAAGTATTGTAGACCATGGGTATCAACATTCAAAACTGTTTTGAACTTTAAGGTAAGCATACAGACAAGTCATATTCATGATCTGGGAGAACTGCATTCTGTGCAGAGGCTCTGTGTATATATGTACACTATTCACATTCTAAGCTCAGAATGTTATTTCACTATGTTTACTTTTATGCATTCTATTGCCATAACTAGATTTGATGACAAATCCTAAATCTTTTCAGCACAATATCAAAACATGACCTAATGATGCATCCTGTTGATAATTAATATGCCTTAAGAACACACAGGGAGGCAGCCTGGGTGACCTAACTGCCACCAATTCCACTACCCACTAGAAGGCAAATGCTCCTTTCTGAAAGTGTACAAGGGAGCAACAGACAAGTGAGAAGGCCACTTAGAGGCCACTAGGAGGCTCAGCTACTGTCGACAAGGTTGGAACTACCTGGGCGGGTGTGCCGCTCCCTCCACCCTTGTCTGAGGTGGACAGAGCCACCACTGCTGGTCCTCATCACAGTCCCCAGGGTCTCTTCCCTGGGCCCAGATGAATACCCTTACCACAGTGCTCCGGGCAGCCACCTCCCACTGACCGAAGCTGGCATGCAATTTAGCCTTCAGCTCTACCATGATAGAGCCTATTAAATGTGGTGTATACAGTACGAATTATAAGTCTGAGGACTGTGGACTGAAATGCTCAGGTCACAGTCTGCTTTCTTTATAAGCTACAGCTTTAACACGTATGTCTGCTGGGGCCATGTTAATAATATAGGAACTAACCTTGGAAATGAAGTTATTGTGCAAAGAGCCTGATTTTCTTCTAATACAGAAGTGGCCTCCTTCCGGCGTTTTCTCATGTTGGCCTCAACTGTGTTGAATTCAGACATTGTTCCTCCATAGGGCTGCCCGGGCGTCCCTTCAATCATGTAACTCCCATACTCTGGTCTCCAGAGGGTAGGATGGCTATAGGCAAGAAACAAGTCAGTTCCATTGTTTGAAGTTTTTAAGGTTTAAAAAAATTTAGAAACCATTAGGTGTAAAACAAAGCTAAGGATTCAGTCACAATTCCCAGTAGTATTACTTTTCCATAGCTCTTCATCTATATAAGGGTTAACAAGCGTTGGGTCCAAAATATTTGTAAATAACTGAAAATGCACACAGGGGACTCACTGTCCAGCACAAGCTAGCCCACTCTGCAGGGAAGAAGAGGTGGCCTATGGGTGCCCAGACTGAAATGCAGCTTCCCCCAAAGTAGTGAGTGGAAAATGAACTTGAGAAGATGTATCCTCCTCCTTCCCTTCCTCTGTTTAAATAAATATTTAAAAAACATCCTACTGGCCAAACAAAACCCATCTGCAAGTTTTATTATGCAATATGGTTTTTGATCCCAGTTAAACTTTGGTAATGTGTATTTTTTTTTCCTCCAGAAAAATGCTTAATAGTAAACAAGTGTTGAATTTAGTTTGCTGTACAAAGTGCTTTAATATATTAATGTATCTGATTTAGCAACCTAGATATAGGTATTATCTCTACAGTGAGGAAGCTGAGGCACAGAAAGGTTAAGTAACTTCCTGAGGTTATTCAGCTATTAAGTAGAGGAACAAGGATTTAAAACCCAAGCAACCTGAAATAAAAGCCTGCAGTCTTAACTGCTAGGCTAGCCTCCCTCCCACAAATCTGAGAAAAGACTATGTCCTAGTAGCTCTAACACTCTCAAACAGGCCTCCAACACAGCAGCTTACTTGGGGTTTGTCCTTTCCCCCTTCTCTTGTAGAGTCTCAAGAACTTCCCCTCCAGACAGGAGCAATTGGACTTTCTTATTTTCATGATCAAAAGATACCAACATGTACTCCACCTATTGAAAATGAAAGTGAGAAAGGTTAACATTCTCCCAGATTTGAGCTCAGTGTAATCTTTAGGAGAAAAAGGCAGGGAGACATGAAGGCTGGAAAGGATCCCCAGTAATTCAAGGCAGCCAAGTCTGTTCACACTATAGCACGTGAGAAGGGTCCGTTTGCGTAACATGGAAACCTGTAGAGGATAACAAGTCAATAGCGGCACTGTTTGAGGACAAGAACTCTTATTATTCCATCTTTTCTATTTACTATCCTATAGAAAGGTCAAGATAACCATTTTTATTGAATGTACTTTCAGATGGGTTTCAAAGCTGAGGTTCTGTAAATTGCAGTCATAGAGAAAATGTTCCCCTTTAAAATTCACTATGTACTCAACTGCCTTATTATAAGTTTAAGAAAGTGGTTACTGGACATTCCTGTTATGGCAGATTATTAACTTGCTGGCAGATTTTCCCCCCCACAATATTTATTTATGCATAACAATACACATACCAGTCCAGAAGTTCTAAAAGATGTCAATAGTCTCAGTTACTCTGCCAGATCATAAAGTTTTTAAATTTCTAATTTTATTTTCCAATTTTGTATCATAAATACTATCTTTATTATAAAAGATAAAGTTTTTTTTTTGAGACAAAGTCTCACTTTGTCACCTTCTGTAGAGTGCTGTGGCATCATGGCTCACAGCAACCTCAAACTCTTGGGCTCTAGCGATCCTCTTACCTCAGCCTCCCAAATAGCTTGGACTAGAGGAGCCGGCCACAACACCTGGCTATTTTTAGTGGGGGGGGGGATCTTGCTCTTGCACAGTCTCGAACCTGTCACCTCAGGGCAATCCATCCTCCACAGCCTCCCACAGTGCCCTTACAGGCATGAGCCACTGCACCCGGCCCAAAATACCTAAAACAAAGTTTTTAACTTAAAAATCTTATTACTCCTTTTCTTTAGTATCTTTTTCTTACTCCATTTTTTTTATTTCAGATGAATAGAAGGGTACACAGGGTTACGTTACACTGTCTGCATTTGTAAAGTCGGAGTTGTAGTGGTTTCCTTCACCCAGGAAGTGCGATGGCAGATTTTGCAATCATTCTCAGTACAAGTTCCACTTTTGAAGATTTAAACTATAATCATAAATAAATCTGAAGAAGTTACTTCAGGAGTTTCAATACTTTGATTTTGGTTTGTTACAAATAATTTAAAATGTCTCCACTCTGAAGTCATGAGTATACCATGCATTTATAAGAATACCTCACGGTGGAATTTTGATAAAAATAAAGAGTTAAATACCAAAGTAAGACTCTTCCAGGCAGAGTACAACTAGAACCTGCTTTTCTTTCCCCTGAAATTGCATGCTTCAAATTATGACAGTTGGTGTGAATAGTTAAGATTGTAAGTCTTTATGTGTGATTGAAATAAAACCACCATTTCCTACTGGTAAGTGAAAGGCATGGAACTGGATTATTCAGGCACACACTTGAAAACACCCTTTACACAAGGCACCAAGACAGTAAGCCTCGAGCAGAGGTGGCAAACTGACGTCCCACAAGGCAAACCAGTCTGGTGTACCTGGTGTGGCTTCCACCAGTAGTTTAAAAAGGGGAGAGACGGCTCGGCGCTTGTGGCTTAATGGGCTAAGGCACCAGCCACATACACCTGAGCTGGCAGGTTCAAATCCAGCCTGGGCCCGCCAAACAATGACGGCGGCAACCAAAAAATGGCTGGGCGTTGTGGTGGTCGCCTGTAGTCCCAGCTATTTGGGAGGCAGAGGCAAGAGACTCGTTTGAGCCCAGGAATTGGAAGTTGCTGTGAGCTGTGATGCCACTGCACTCTATCCAGGGTGACAGCTTGAGGCTCTGTCT
>CAUYRH010166458.1:0-36622 GCA_963574655.1 Perodicticus potto | reverse complement strand
CTGTGTTGAATCTGAGAGGTGGAACAAAAAACCTGGTCTTTTCCATTCCAAATCATGGAGGTAATGTGTAGAGAAGAGATATCCACATTTCAAGAATAGGGAAAGTGGCTAGATAAAGGAAGTCAGACTGCCCGCTGTAGGAGACAACACAGAGATACTTTCCAAGTCCTGAGTTCAGCATTTTGTTTTTGAGATGAATACAAAAGCACCTAAAGGTCAAGGAAAATGTTCTTCCTATAATAAGGAACCTCGCACGGCAGGACAGACGCACTCGGCCTCCTAGGGGCCGGCCCGCCCCCGGCCCAGGGGCCAGTCACCAGCCCCACGCCTCACTCCGTCATCTTCGCTCCTTCTCCCATTGGCCATTTTTAAATTGGACTCTTCGTATTATTGAGTTTTGAGAGGTTTTTTGTTTTGTTTTCTTTTGTTTTTTTGTAGAGACAGAGTCTCACTTTATCACCCTCAGTAGAGTGCAAGAGGTTTTTTTGATACTTTAGAAAAGTGCTTTATTTGATATACGATTTCCATGTGTAAATTGTCTTTTTATTCATTTCAGGGTATCTTTTGAAGAGAAGAAATTCTCACTTTTTATCATGTACTATTTATCAGTTAAGTCTTTTTTTTTTTTTTTTGAGACAGAGCCTCAAGCTGTCACCCAGGGTAGAGTGCCATGGCAGCACAGCTCATAGCCTCCAGTTCCTGGGCTCAAGCAATTCTCCTGCCTCCACCTCCTAAGTAGCCGGGACTACAGGCACCCACCACAACACCCAGCTATTTATTGGTTGCAACCGTCATTGTTGTCTGGTGGGCCCAGGCCGGATTTGAACCTGCCAGCTCAGGTGTATGTGGCTGGCGCCTTAGCCACTTGAGCCACAGGTACTGAGCCATCAGTTAAGTCTCTTAATGATTATACATTAATATCGCCCCTAAGTAATTGTTGCCTAACTCATACCACCAAGATGTTCTCATATGTTTTCTTCCATAAATTTCACCATTATAGGTTTTGACAGGCAGGTTAATAATTTTAATTTCAATAGTTTTATATAGGTATAATTGATCTTTTATTTATATGTATTTAAAGTGTACAGTTGATGTCCATATACATATACACCCATGAAACCGTCACCACAATCAAAAGTGAAAAACATTATCTGTTACTCTAGTGTCCACACTCTCCTTATAATATCTCACTCCTTCCCATCTCCACTGCTCCCCATCCAGTCAGCTATTGATTAACTTTCTGTCCTATGAATTAGTTTGTGTGTTGCAGAGGTTTTTAATTTAGAAAAAAAAATTGTCTTCCTTTATTTCTCTAAATATTTTATAAAGAAAATCATACATCATGTGTTCATGTCCGTCTTCTTTTACTCAAAATACCTTGAGTTTAATTTCTCTTATTGCAAATACCAATATTTCAATACCTTTTATTGTTCAGTAGTATGCCATTGTATGGATAAACATGATTATTCTTTTACCCAATCAAGAGTTTATGGACTCTAGGTTGGGCACGGTGGCTCACACTGTAATCTCAGCACTCTAGGAGGCTGAGGCGGGTGGATTGTCTGAGCTTACAAGTTTGAGACCAGCTGAGCCAGAGTAAGACCTCCCTCATTTCTAAAAATAGCTGGGCGATATGGTGGCCGCCTGTAGTTCCAGCTACTCAGGAGGCTGAAGCAAGAGAATCACTTGAGCCCAAGAGTTTGATGTTGCTTTAAGCTATGACACCAGAGCACTCTACCAAGAGTGACAGTGAGACTCTGTCTCAAAAAAAAAAAGAGCTTATGGACTTTTGAGTTATTTCCAGTTTGGGGATATACAAATAAAGTTGTTATGCACACTAGTTTTCAAAGCTTTGTGTGCTTGTATGGACATGTGCTCTCTTTGATCTTGGTCAGTTAGGGGTAGAATGACTAGATCATGTGAGAAGTGACTGTTCAACTTTTAAAGAAGCTGCAAAACTATTTTCCAAGATGAATGTCCCATTTTATACTGGGTGGCCATAAAGTTGGTGTGAAATTTAAAATAGACAACTTTATGGCCACCCTGTATTTCTACCAGCAGTATATGGGAGTACAAGTTCCTCAGCATCCTCTGTAAAACTTGATCTTGCCAGTCTTTTTAATCTTAACTAACCTAATAACGTTTAGTGTTGTTTCATTTGCATTTGATTTAACTAATAACTGATTAAATTGAACATCTGTCAGTGCAACTCGACAAAATAATAACACCTACTCTGTCCATTTTACATTAAACTGAGGAACACAAAGAGGATGACAACAAACACTTGGCACAGAGAGACAGGTGTGACCTCTCCCAACAATCCTCACAGCTTTTACTCAAGTGAGGCATGAGAAAATATAGCAAAGCAGAAAGCTAGAGTCAAGGTTAAAAAAGAGTTTTTCTTCAAATGCACGATGTAACTCTTAACACATTATGTTTACTGCACTTCTGTCTTGCCCTTTTCTTATCGCTACTTAATATGACTTAGGGCTGGGACACTGTGCTATGCCTCATAAGGACGGTTTTCAGTGCTCAGGGCCAGCAGTGATGCTTGGGTTTTTCCCAGATCACTCTGTTCCTAGTGCCCAGTACTTTTAACCCTGTGCTGTATTCTGCATCTCTCATGTTCCTTTTGGTCCAATGTATATTTTATTTGGTGGAATGTTTGGTCAAATCATTTTCAAAATACTATTGGGTTGTTTCATTAAAACTGAATTTTTAGAGCACTGTGTATAAATTCTACATGCAAATTGTTTACCTGATACAAGCTTTGCAAGTATTTTCTCCCAGGGTTTGACCTGTCTTTATTTCCTTTACTGATTTTTTTGTTGTTGTTGCAGCCACCATTGTTGTTTAGCGGGCCCGGGCTGGATTCGATCCCACCAGCTCAGGTGTACGTGGCTGGCGCCTTAGCCCGTTGAGCCACAGGTGCCGAGCCCCTTTACTGATTTTTAAAGAGCAGATATTTTAATTTTTGTTGAAAAATTTACCATTTTTCATTACTTAAGCTCATGATATCATGTCTAAGAAATCTTGCTTAGCCCAAGGTTACAAATATTTTTGCCTACCTTTTTAGAAGTTTTATAGTTTTAGGCCTGTGGTCCATTTTGAGTTCATATTGTTTACAGTGTGAAGTATGAGTTGGGTTTCCTGTTTATATGAATATACTGAAAAGACTCTTCCTTTTCTACTGAATTGCCTCTGTGCTTTTATTGAGAATCAGTTGTCCTTTCAGCATGGATGTCTACTCTTCAGTAAAAACTTGAGCAGGGTCCCACTTCTCATTACTCTTGGTTAAAAAAATAATAATATACATAAATATATATACACACACATGTATATTTATTCATTCATTCATTCACTCTGTGGTCATTTATAATATAAATACAGGCTCAGTCCAGTTACAATCCTCCACTGCCATATATAAAGCAGTGACTAGTTACATAGCTCTCCCTGGTGCAGCCAGCTCTGTCCTATCCTCAGGTTACTCAAGGGACTGTCCTCTGACCCTCCTGCCCAATAGGACCATGTAGGGTCCTGAGTGCACTGTGTGGAAGTAGGTCGGGGCAAGGTGACTCCTTCCTGGATAGGCACTGCTAGGCCATTACCCAGTAGTTGCCCATGCCAGGAAGGTTGCCTGGACTCTGTCTCTAGGCCCATGGACAGAGCACGGTGTTTTCCTCCAGCCAAGCCTTTGGGGAGCAGGATGGTCCCCTAGACTGTCTCCAGGCTCATGGGCAGAGCACCATGTTTTCCTCCAGCCAAGCCTTTGGGGAGCAGGATGGTCCCCTGGACTCTGTCTCCAGGCTCATGGGCAGAGCACCGTGTTTCCCTCCAGACAGGCTTTGGGGCCTGTCCTAATCAAGCTCACCTTAGGACTGGGCCATTTACAGGCTCTTTTCTTTTTCCTTTTTTTTTAGACAGAGTCTCATTATGTCACCCTGGGTAGAGTGCCATGTTGTCCCAGTTCACAACCACCTTTCTTCTTCTTTTTTTTTTTTTAGACAGTCTCACTATGTCACCCTGGGTAGAGTACCGTGTTGTCCCAGTTCACAACCTAAAAATCCCAGGCTTAAGCAACTCTCCAGCCTCAGCCTACCAAGCAGCCAGGACCACAGGTGCCCACCACAATGCCCAGCTACTTTTTTGTTTTGGTTGTAGTTGTCATTGTTGTTTGGCAGGCCCAGGCTGGATTTGAATCTGCCAGCTCTGGTGCATGTGGCACCCTAGTTGCTGAGCTACAAGCACCAAGCCATTTTGTTTTGTTTTGTTTTCACTTAATCTAACACTCTCCACCAAAAAATTCCTTTTTGTAATCATTCCATTATCTATCATTCTTATTGGTGCTGTTCTTTGAAAGCTGCTGACCAGATCCCTGGCAAGCATCTGTCCTGTGACCCTCACTCTGCGTTTACCCAACCACCTCATTTGCTAGGTCTCCCCTTCATTTCAGACCTTGGTTTCCCTTTGAAAGACACCCCTATGAGGCTGCAGGAAGGAGGGGCTCAGAGGCTCTCTAAACCTACATGTGACAACAGGGGACCAGCAGGGGTAATGCAGAGGCCAAAGCAGCCCACAGCACAGGCCCTGGGCCTTGGGCTCCCCACCATGGTGGCAGCAGCTGTGCAACACAGGCACTGTCTCCACCTCCCTGAATTTTTGACTAAAGTTTTCCAGAAGAGGAGCCATGAAGAGGTGGCAGGTGCCCAACTTTGCCCCCAAATTCACCATCCCCCTCTCCTGAACTCCGCCAGCAGACTCTGTCAAAGCCCAAGCACTGAAGACTTGGGAAATCCATCCCAGACAGGTATCCTTAAAGGAGATGCTCGATTGACACTTTACATGCTGTTTCCTTGCATATTCCTTGGGAAATGAGGCCAGCCTCTCCAGGATCAGGGCCACCTTAAGTGTTTCAGGGCAGGAAGGTCTGCTGGCCCCTCCGGAAAGGCAGGTGACAGCATGCATGTGGGTCAACTTGGAAGGGCATCAACTCTTGGGAGTCACCCTTCTCTTCCTAGGATAGGGCCACTGTTTCAGAATCAGTGACTGGGCTGTTTCTCCTCCCTCTAGGATCTAGACCCCTGGTGTGGCTCAGCACCTCCTGGCCCCTAGTTGCTGTCTGCATGTTCCCATCTCAGGTGTGCCTGCTTGGGTCCCCTGTGTGCTATCCAGGCCCTCCTACCGTCTAAGTATGGCTCCTTGATGTGTGAGTAGTGCCTCAAAGATCCCTGCCACACACCAGCACTGACCTCCACCCTCAGACCATGAGCATAAACATTCCCCACCACTGGCAGCTGGGTTGTAGCCCAAGGACCCGGGGCCCCTTCAAGGCACTGCAAAGATAGCTTCTCAACCCACCCTCCACCAGTGATAGCTTCTTGGGGCACAGAAGAGACCACTTGGGCCACTCCCAGAACCTGCCCTGCTTGCTGTGTGCCTCCAAGTTCCTGCCCTGTCGGGGCAGCCTTGCCTTCCCCCACCAAACATGAGGGTATGAAAATCCTTATAACGAAATTAGGCCTCCTACCTCTACTCTCCAGAGATGAGAGATGAGGGGGTGTAGGGAGCCCTGTGATGCCAGGACTGCCCTGCTTGGCTCTGGAGGCCTCTCTATGAGGCCTGGGGAGCAAACCTTGCCTGCTCACTGGACAACAGGGTAAGGGGATAGGTATTCATATCCAGTTTCCACCCACCGCCCTCAGCCCAAGGCCCTGTGCGGAGGTGGAGCTGAGAGATCAAACGTGTTTTAATGGGAGACAGCGCCCAGCTCCTGCCTGAGCCCCAGGGGTGCAGTGCTAGCCGGGGCTGCGGGCTGTTTGCCCTTCCCAGCCAGCCTCCCCTTCTTGGTGGCAGAGGAACCAGCCTTCCTCTTGCTGTGCAGAACTGGAGCAGCAGCAACCACAGAGGGGGGCCCTGGACGGGCCAGCGGCTCATCATCCAGTGCCCTGAAGTTGAAGAAGCAGTCCACGTTGGACACAGTGTCCAGGATCTCAGGCACACTATAGTCAAAGGACAGCAGTTCATCCGGCAGGTGCAGTGAGCGGATATCACTGGCTGAGTCATCACCACCACCGCTGCCATTGCTGCTCTCTGGCAGGGCAGGCCAGGGGGCCTTGATGGGTATCCCTTCAGGCTCAGTGCTGCCTGGAAGGCAGTCAAAGAGCTTCATGGCATCCTCCAGCAACACCTTGTCGGGAAGCGCGAAGGCTCTGGCTGCCTCAGGGGCCTTGGTCTCGCCTGCTCCCAGAGAGGCCGTCTCCTGGGCCTCAGCCATCTTTGGTTCACCAGGGCTGGGCGAGAACGGCTGCTCCTTGGCAGGGAAGGCCTCAGGTCCCGGGAACTGGCCAAAGTTGCCCTTGAGGTGGCCATAGGTGCTAGGGGGCAGTGTGGGCTCCTGGGGGAGTGCGATGACGATTGGGGCTGCCTTGCTATCCTTGTGGGCTAGAGGAGCCAGTTCCACAAACGCAGGTGGCCCTCCATCCCCAACAAAGCCCAGTGCCTCTGGGCCAGGCCCCTCAGGGGGGAAATAGGGCACCAAGTACTGGGCCCCTCCAGGCGCCGGCTGGTAGTGGGAGTACGGGGTCCGTGGGGGTGGCCCCGGGGCTTTGAGGTAGTGCTGGGGCTCCAGGAGGTAGCTGCCGGGGGAGGTGGGCCCCCCGGCAGGCCCCACGCTGCCCGCTGCCACCAGCTTGTACAGGGACGACTGGCCGAAGTCAGTGGTGGCCCACTCAATCCGGTAGATTCGAGGGTCAAAGAAGCACCCGCAGGGGGCCATCTGGAAACCTGCAGGCCGGGGTGGGGTCCTGAGAGCAGCTGCAGGGCACCACCCCGAGGCCCCACAGACTGGGGCAAGGCCCACACCTGGAGGGCGGTCAGGGGCACAGGGGACACAGGCCTTGCCTTAGGGGCCTGTCTAGGAGACAGGGACATGACTCTTGTCTTTAGGTGCACACTTGGGAAAAGACAGAAATAGATACTGTTTGAGAGGCCTTAGAGATGGCAGGCCCAGATCTCATCTCTGTGATTGTCATCACAGGGAATGGGAGACACAGGCCTTGCCCTCGGGGTCCCATAAAGGGGGATCAGGGGCAGGAAGGGTCCCTCCCATGCTAACCTGTTCCCAGCTACTTCCTCATCAAGGGGGGGAGGGAAGGCCAGTACCTGCTGGGGGGGCTGGAAACACCTCTTTCTCTGAGTTTTGGGGGTGGTATAGGGTCGCAGAGCCTGTGGACAAAGGTGCCAGGGTGGGTGGGTCCCTGCGGCTGGTGGGCAAGAGCCCTGGGTCCCCATCCTGCTGGGCACCCTGCTCACCCCAGCTCATACCCACAGCAGGAGGAGGCTCCGCACAGGCAGGAGTAGGCTGGCTGCCCAGCCCCTCAGCACCTTCCAGACCCCGAGGCCCGAAGCCTTCTTGGGGAGCTGCACGTGCGTAGAAGGGTTTAGGGTGCTGCATAGGGAGGTGGTGGGGGCCCTGCCTGGCAGGTCAGGAGGGAGCACAGGTAGCTCACCCAGAGAACAGACTCAGAGTCCCACGGGGTTCTGTTTGCCTGGTTACTCCAGGCAGCGGGTTCCAGGCCACAGCCCACCCACTGGGCAGGGTTCCGGGTGTGGGAGTGGCCCAGGGAAGAGATGGGGTGCCCACAGCCAGCATCACTGAAAACAAATGGACCTGAGGCAAGGTTTCCTGCCTTCTGCCTTTTCCAGCAATACCCACCTAACAGCTGTGAAGCCGCCTCCTCCAGGCAGGCTGCCCTAATCCACACACAGGCAGGCTAAGCCCACCCAGTCTACACACCCTGCTTCCTTCCTCCCAGTCAAGGGCCCATGGCCAGGAGCCTCCACAAATGAGTGACCAAATGGGGAGGAAGGAGCAGCGAAAGGACAAGTTCTGGGGAGAACCAGGAGGTGGCAGCCCCAGGATCACAGAGAGCCCTGGATTTTTTTTTTTTTTTTAGAGACAGTCTCACTTTGTTGCCCTCGGTAGGGTGCCATGGAGTCACAGCTCACAGCAACCTCCAGCTCCTGGGCTTAGGAGATTCTCTTGCCTCAGCCGCCTGAGTAGCTGGGACTACAGGCACCTGCCACAACGCCCGGCTATTTTGTTGTTGTTGCAGCCGGGTTTGAACCCGCCACCCTTGGTATATGGGGCCAGCGCCCTACTCACTAAGCCACAGGCGCCACCCGAAAGGCCTGGATTTTAAGAGAATAAAATTTATTGTCCTCTCCATGTACTTGGGGGGCCCTCAGAAGGCCCCTGCCCAACCCTGGCGTCCACAGCTATTTGTATGCATTGGCCTTGTGCTTTGGTAGGAAAACGAAATTGGGGGGTACTGGTCCAAGGAGCATCTCACTGTAGGGAGGGCAGGCAGGAGGCAGAGTCAGGCTGGAAGCCTAGGCACAGCCCCCTCACCGCAAAACCCACACCACATACCACAGCCACCCCACCCCCACTCCCTACCCCCTGGCACCTGATGCGGATCCAGTCAGAAGCCTTTTGACTGGCCATCAGAGTCTCTAGGTAGTCCCGACCCAGATAGTAGGGGGGGCGCTCGTTGATCCTCTGCGGGAGCTGCTCCAGCAGACCCACAGGCACATACCTATGAACAGATGGGTGATAAGGTCAGGGTTGAGCCAGCCCCTGCTGGCCCTGGCCCACATGCTTCCCAGCCTGTGGGCCCTGTGCCCACCTGCACAAGAAGGAGAGCCACTCAAGCATGAAGCGCCGTGTCTTCTCCACACCCTGTGTGTCAGAGCCCCAGTGCTCCAGGCCATAATCTGTGAAGTCTCGCAGGATGTCCAGGCGCTCAGACGATGAGATGTCCCAGTGCCGCTGCTCCTTGATCTCCGTGAACAACCAAGGCTTCAGCAGGGCGCCACTGTGGGGCAGGCAGTGGTCAACAGAGCACAGACCCAAAACCTACAGGTCTAAGACACCTGGTTATGGTCACCTGACCTTCAAACCCAGCATCTTTTTTTTTTGAAACAGTTTCACTTAGTCACCCTCAGTAGAGTGCAATGGCGTCACAGCCCACAGCAACTGCAAACACTTGGGCTCAAGTGATTCTCTTGCCTCAGCCTCCCTAGTAGCACCCACCACAACGCCCGGCTATTTTTAGAGACAAAAATAGCTCGCTCTGGCTCAGGCTGGTCTTGAACTTCTGAGCTCAAGCAATCCACCCACCTCAGCCTCCCAGAGTGCTAGGATTACAAATGTGAACCTGACCCAGAACCCAGCTTCTTCAACCCACAGATATCAAATCCCATAGCTATAGAAACTTCCAGTCCCCTCTTCCTCAATCAGCTCCAACCTCTAATCCCTGTCCCAGGACAAACAGCATAACACAGAGCAGAGGTGGGTTAGAGCATGTCATGTTCCAGGGCACCTGCTGGAACAGGCTCACCTGCTCCCTCCCTGCCAAGACTGGGCACTCTGAGAGGCTAAAGCTGGTTTTCTGCATCCTCACTGGGCGCTTACCGGGCAATCATGATCCCAGCAACACCAGTCTGCATGGCGCGGTTGGCGTCCTCGTATGACAAGATGTCCCCATTTCCTGAGGGGACAGAGGCTGTGGTCTCAGGGAGCTGCAGGCAGGTGGGGGCATGCCAGGGCTCCACTTGGCAGCCCATTGGGAGTCTTTGCTAAACTAATAGGTTGATGGGAAGAAGTCCCGGGAGGGAGGGTGTGTGGCCTTGAGTCGCAGAGGACAGGGCACTCACCAAACAGAGGCATGGGGCTGGCTGCCTTCACACACTGTTCGATGTACTGCCAGTCAGCCAGCTTGGTGTAACGCTGCTCCCGAGAGCGGCCGTGGAGCTAGGAGAAGGCACCATGCAGGGAGGGAGACAGAGTAAACGAGAGGAAGAGAGAAAAAGATGGAGAGAAACAGGCTGAGAAACAAAGACAGAGACAGAGGCAAGAGGCAGATGGAGACAGAGACAGAGGGAGGAATGGGAAGAGAGGGGCTGTTAGGAGGAGACACAGGGCACCCCAAAGCCCGGATGCCCATGTGCCCTGAGACCCACCGTGACGAGGGCCGCACCCCAGCCCCACAGCTCAGGCAGCAGGCGGTGTGCCAAGTTCACACGCTCCTGGACACCGGTGCGGATCTTCACAGTCAGTGGCACGTCCAGCACCTGTGGGTCGGTGGGAAGGTATGGTCGGCAGGGCCCAGAGTCACTGCGAGTAAACACAGTGATGTTGTTTTGGTCATACCTGATTCATGCCACGGACAATCTGCTGGAACTTGGTGGAGCGATTCATGAGGGCACAGCCCCCACCCTGGGAGACACAAGTGGGCAGGCTAAGCCTGACAGCCCTCACCCTGCCCTCAGCGTCCCCAACAGAAGGCAGAGACCCAAAGAAAGAGCAGGTGCCCCAGATCCACATACATGTCCCCAAATCCCTGACCCAGCACTCACCACGTCACTTGCAGGCTCAGTGCCCCTATCCAGATGGGAAACCAAGGCACAAATCCGCAAGGCACAGGAGGTGGCACTGCTGGGTCCCAGGCCCCCATCCACCCCACCCTAGCTGTGCCTGATCTAGGGCTCTAAGGCTGAGCTGCTGCTACCTTCTTGTACACAAGGTCAATGGGGCAGCCGACATTGATGTCCACAAAGTCCACCTCAATGGTGCGGTTCAGCAACTCAGCACACTTGGTCATGGTGTCAGGGAAGGCACCCTCCAGCTGTGGCAGGGCAGGGCAGGGCAGGGGATGAGAAGCATATCCAAACCATCCCTGTCTGGCTGTTCCTTGTCCCCTGGGGTATCGTGAGCCCGTGGGCTCTTCTCCCTGGACCTCCCTGGAAAGCACCATACCCCGGCTAAGGCCATCAGGCCTTGGAGATGGATTGGGCTGTCATCCCATAGCTGAGGCAGGAGAGGTCGAGGGAGCAACCAAGGCAGACCCTGAACATGGCTGGGAATCACAGCGATTGAGGCCCCTCAGGGCAAGTGGGCACTGACCTGAACACCGAAGATGTCCTCACACTGGTGGCGTTTGAGCAGAGCCCACTCAGACATCTGTCCCTGCAAGAGGTTAGTGCAAACAGCCATCTCTCCACAGGTCACATCCGCCCCAAAGCGTTTACAGATCCGCCTGAAGGGCAGGTTCCCGCACTAGGGGTAAGAGAAAACAGACAAACATATGAGGGCATGGTGAGCAGGGACCCCAGACGCCCACCCCAGCCCTAAGACCCAGCAGGTAGAGACAAACACTCAGCACTATCTAAGGGACCACACCGCTACTCAGCCCACCCCATCAGCTAGCTGCCCCACCCATGTCCTACCGTGGTAAGGGGGGCCAGATACAGTTTGCCACTGATATCCAGCTGCAGGAGGAAAAAACATGTCAGCAAAGCTCAATCCTCCAACCCAGCTTCTGAGGCCTATGGCCTCCCTTCTCCCCAAAATCTAAGACATACTTTGCCCTACCTAGACTGGCCTGGTTCCTTTTCACCTGTGGGCCTCTGCCAATTGATCCCTTTATAAGGAATGTTCTTTTCCCTGTATTCTCCTCCACTGGAGAGCTTCTACACAATCATCAAACCCCCAATCCCAAATGCCCTCTTTTCCATACTATTCTCATCTGCCAAGCTCTAACTCTCTGGGACTGACAGTGTATATCCAGCTCTTTCTGCACCCCCAACTGAGCTCCTTGAACACAGAGTCCAGAATAGAGCTCAGACAGGGAGTAGCAGCAGAGAGATCAAGAGTATAGCCTTTAGCTCCCATGCATCTAGAATAGGAACCTGGACATAGCTAGTTCCTGACTGACACAAGCTGAATGACGAGTCTGCTCCTAGCATCACCCTCAACAGAGAGCCATGACACATACCCGCTTCTTCTCACAGGGCCGCAGCCTGACAATGTCCTCATCCGTCAGAGGCCCACAGGTCCACACAGGAGGGATGTGGGAAGGGGTGCCAGTGCCCAGGGCTGAAGGTACCTCCTGGGCCTCGGAGTTGTTGTACCCTGGAGCACCCTCAGCTGCGGTGACCTCAAGGAGAGCAGCAGCAGGTAGGGAGTCCTGGCTTAGCTGGCGCAGGGTCTGCTCTGCTCGCTCAAAGCAGATTTTGCGCTTCCGCAGCTGCTGCTGCAGGGTTTTGTCCAGGCCATTGCAGACAACAGGTGAGAGGTGGGCCCAGCGGGCCACCAGATCCTCCTGTACCAGGTTCTGGCCCTCAGGCCCCAGATGGACCGTGGCGAAGCGGCAGGTTACACCATAAGGGCACCTGCCAAAGGTCTCAAATAGCACACAGCGAGGGCCCAAATCAGCTGGCTTTGTCTCCAGGTAGCAGCCCACATCATGCAGGAATCGGCAGCGGTCACCAAAGAAGCACTTACCCACCGACCCCTGCGGGTAAACAGCAAGAGAACAGGAAGGAGGGGGAGAAGTTGGGGCAACCTGGGTCTGAAACCCCGATTGCCACTCATGGCTGTGTCCCTGGACAAGTCAGCAGCCTCACTGTGCCTTGGTGGCTTCATTACAAAAACAACCACAACCCTTAAGTTCTACTAGCAAAACTAGGAGGAAGATTGAACAGCAACAGAGAAATCTTGCACTAAAGACCCTGCGACTTTCTAACAATCGTGGAATGCTAGAAAATACACCTGCTCCTCCTGCCTCAGCAGAGATGCCCTGGCAGCCATGCTTACCTGGATCAGGGAGGGGCACAGCCTGTTCTTGTCGTAGTGTGTGGGCTTCACGTGGGGCCGGCTCTTGTTCTGCCCCCGGGCCCTCTTATGACCCGGCAGCTGTTCCCCATGCTTAGCTGCCTCATGGGTCTGTCCCTCCTCCAGGCGGATCCGCTTGACTTCAGGTTCAGCCAGGTCATTGCCAGCAGGGTCTTCCTGGCAAGGCTTCTCTTGCCCTTTGGCTTCTAGGAATATGTGAAACTGCTCCTTGGTGGTGAGGTATCTGCCAACAGACAGGAAAAGAAAAGGAGAGCTCGTCCAGGAAGTCCGTGCTCTGAGCTCAGACTGAATGAACACTGAGGAACGGGCTGAGAACACCTGCCCCTGCTTTAATGCTTCTGCTGACGAGGATCTCACTACTTAAAAACAACCAGCTCCAGCACTTCAGGCCACAAGGAAGACCTATTTTGTCCCAGGGCCAGAGGTTGCGCTAAACTTCCGGTCATCAGCCCTGAACATCCCCGCTCAAGTTAGGCCGAGTGAAAACAACAAGTCCCAGCATGCCTTGCAGCGGGGTCCAAGCCTTCACATTTCCCAGCACGCCTTTCGGCCATTCCAACACCGCAACCCCCAGCATGCCCCGCGGTATTCGCCCTCGAGGTGCGGCTGGAAGGTCACATGCGCCGTTCCCACAAATAGGCACAGGGACTACGGTCCCCAGGATGCACTGAAGGCATCGCTTCAAACCCCGCCTCGCCCAGCCTAGACGCGGCGTATTTAGTGTATGGGATAGCCACCAACGTGAACGATCTCTGACCGCAGCTCACCACCCTCAGGACGTAGAAGCGGCCCAGAATGAATACCCGGCGAGCATCCTGTCCTTGATTACCGCCTAATATCCCGACGTGCACCACTCGGGCTGCGCTACGGGTGCCGGAAAGGCCCTAACAGCTTCCCTCTTGCCCCGACAACTCACTGAGGTTTAATGGGCGCCACGCCCCGTTCCGACGCGCTGGCTCCTGAGTTGCCGCCGCCTCTACCATCCTCTGCTGGAGCCTCCAGCGCTCCCTCCGCCATCGGCGCTTCTCACGCCCGAGCTACAGTGAGACTGGAAGGCCTTCCGGGTCGTGTGTGTCGGCCCTGGCAATGTTGAGGAAGTGCTTGTGCGCCTGGTGTTTCGATGACGTCAGGTCGTCATCTTCGCTGGCTACGTCGCAGGGGTGGAGCCTACTCGGGGGTTAGGGCCTCAGTTGTCACGTAAGACTGAGTTTGGTGGGCTCGCAAACTGCCTCCTTTTAAGCTGGAATCAACCGGTGCTTTCCTGCCAGAGTTTTTAAAAATATAAGTTGCACTACTTTTATTTGGCGCATTCGCTCAATAAATAATTAATTAAGCGCCAGTGTGGGCAGACAAGATATTCTTATATGCTAGGGATACAGCAGAGAACAAAAGGGACAAAAATTCTCAGTTTTAAGAGCCTGCATAGGAGTGGGGACACAGGCAAAAAACAACACGTACGTAAAGTATAGCATATGTTAGACGGCTCCAGGCCCTTAGCTAAGTTTGAATCCCATCCCCTACACTTAACAGCCAGAACCATTGGGCATCCCTTTTAACCCTCCTATGTCTCAGTGGCTTGATCCATGAAACAGGGCTGATAAAAGTATCCTCTTTAGAAGGTAAGGATTCAATAAGTAACAATAAATTGTAATCAAACACTAACTAGTAATGTGGTGATTTCCCCTAAATATATTCGGGAACACAATGCGGGGTGGTAGAGGGGATCAACTGGCTGTTGTTTTTTTCTTTTCAAAGAGGCAGGGTCTCACTCTGTTGCCTGGGCTGGAATGGGCTCCATCATAGCTCACTTGCAGCCTCAAACTCCTGGGCTCAAGTGATCCTCCTGCCTCAGCCTTTTGAGTAGCTGGGATTACTGTAATGTATGTGCCAGCACACCCAGCTAATTTTTCCATGTTTGAGTAGAGACAGGTCTCACTCTTGCTTAGACTGGTCTCAAATTCCTGGCCTCAAGAGTCCCTCCTTCCTTGGCCTCCCAGAGTGCTGGGACTACAGGTGTGAGCCATTGCTCATGGTGTAACCAATCTCTTACCTCCCCTTGCTTTTCACTCTAAACTTGACAAAATTTTTCCTGGGGTGGGACGAACTGTGCCTCTCTTATAACAGATGGGGAAAGTGAGGTCCAAATAGGGACGGGATTTGCCCAAGGCCACAACAGGCTCAGAACCAGCTTGAGGTCCCACAGTGTGTCTTCATCCTCGGCCGCCCTCTGTAGGACAATCTGGGAATAAAGATGGTGGAACCTGGGAGTCTGAAACTGGAAGAAACCAGGGCAGTCTGAGCAAGACTTCTTGCCCAGCCCAATTTCTGCACCTCCAAAAGTGGGAGCTCACTCTTCCCTTCCAGGGTACACATCCCATTGTCCTCTAAGATTTCCCCAGTTGGATCTCACGTCATCTCCCAGGTACCTCCAGACACTCTGGGGAGATAATTGAACAGGTAAGGGGAACTGAGGCCCACAGAGGACAACCTCAGGAATGTAGCCTCCTCTATGGGCCTCAGCTTCCAAAGACAGACCGGTTATTCAGGGCTTCCTGGCTCTGCCCTGTGACAACCCTCCCCCCCCCCCCCCACCTAAGGCAATCTCAGAAGGCTTCCTATAAAAGGTCTATGGGCTGGCCATAGATCACCATGACAACCATTAGTAATACAGAAAAAGCATTTCCTACTACATATTTTTTGAGAAAGCTGGGTAGAGTGCTGTGGTGTCATAGCTTACAGCAACCTCCAACTCCTGCCTTAAGTGATTCTCTTGTCTCAGCCTCCTGAGTAGCTGGTACTACAGGTGCCCGCCACAACGCCTGGCAATTTTTTGGTTGTAGTTGTCATTGTTTGGCAGGCCTGGGCCAGATTCGAACCCACCAGCTCTGGTGTATGTGGCTGGGCGCTAGCCGCTTGAGGTACAGGTGCCACCCTACATATTAATAATTTATCATTGTTATAATTTGTATAGTATTAATTGTTTACCCCTTGCTAAACAATTTTATTGAGCACTAGGTGTGTACCAGGCCCATTCTAAGTCCTTTTCATGGATTGACTCATTTATTCCTTGCTGTGGTCTTGTGTGCAGGGCCAAACATCTGCCCCAACTCCACCTGAGACCTTGGGCTGCAGAGGGTGCCCCTAACCCCTACACATCTTACTTTGGTAGTCCTAGCAAACCCCAGACCCAGAGAGACTCTAGGTGGCCTCAAAAGCTCCAGCCTGATGACCCCATCCACCTCCTCGGTGTCTCCCTCAGGCCTTCTCACCCCAGGGGCCATGGTAGCCTAAGTCCCTCCCCCAAGTTGAGGTCTCCAGCCCACAAGCTGCCCCACCATGCCAAGTCAGAGGCCAAGTGATTGACCTCCCATCGTGCCTCTCCATCTCTCCCTACAGCTTGTTGGTCCCCATGTCCTGCCCACTTTCTCTGCAGAGTCCCTCTCTAGCCTCGCCTCTCCTCTCACTTCTTCCCATAACCCTCATCCAGGCCTCAGTCTCCCTTCCTGCCCCTAAGGGCCAGCCCACCCCCTAGCTCTTTATAAAACATAAATCTAGTCCGGGCACCATAGCTCATGCCTGTTATCCAAGCACTCTGGAAGGCTGAGGAGGGAGGATAACTTGAGCCAGGAGTTGGAGACCAACCTGAGCAACATAGCAAGACCTCATCTCCAAAAATTTTTTAAAAGCCAGGCACAGTGGAGCACTCTGACAGGCCAAGGCAGGAGAATTGCTGAGTTAAGGAGTTCGAAACCAGCCTGAGCAAGAATAAGACCCCTGTCTCTAATAAAAATAGAAAAATTATCCTAGCAAGGTGGTACATGCTCCTTTCGTGAGCTATGATGATGAAACTACACTCCAGCCTAGGTGACACAATGAGATCCTGTCTCAAGGAAGGAAGGAAAGAAGGAGGGAGGTAGGCCTGGGGGAGACACCCAGGAGGAGGGAGGGAGAGAGAGAGAGACAGAGGAGACAGAGGAGGGGAGAGAGAGAGAAGGAGGAAAGAAAAGAAAGAAATGAATCTGACCACAGCCCTCCCTGATCCCAATCTTTCCATGTCTTCCTACTGCCCCAGCCCTGGACCACAGCCTCACAGCCCCTGCTGCCTTCCCAAGGTTCATCCTTTACCACCCTCTTACTCTCTAAATTCAAACACCAAGTTCATTTCAGACCTTCCATGAACCAGTCTGACCTGTCAACCTTTGCATAGACTGTTTCCACTTCCAGGAACATTTCCAAGACTGTTCCTTGGTCCCAGCCACCTTCCTCATTCTGCCCACACTTGCAGATCACCTCTTGATCCTCCAAAAGACTCCCTGACTGGCCAGGCATGTTGGCTCATGCCTGTGTTCCTAGCACTCTGGGAGGCCAAGGCAGGAAGATCATTGAGCTCAGGAGTTCAAGACTAGCTTCAACAAGAGTGAGACCACATCGTTGCCAAAAATAGAAAAAAACTAGACAGGCATTGGGGCAGGCACCTATAGCCCCAGTTATTCAGGAGGCTAAGGCAAGAGGATCACTTGAGCTCAAGAGTTAGAGGTTGCTATGAGCTACGAGGCCATGGCACTCTACCCAGGGCCACAGAATAGATTTAAAAAAAAATTTTTTTTTAAAGATTGCCTGACTGCTTCTGGATAAGCATGGATCCAGTGCCTACTTTGGTCTCTGTGGCTGCCTGAGCAGTCCTTCACTGGGGCTTTGGTCATGCTGTGACTGCCTGATCACATGCCCATCTTCCCCACTGGACTGTGAGCCCAGAAAGGGTGGGAATCGTATCTGCTTTGGTCACTCTGTGTCCTCAGCCCTTAACACCAGGCCTGGCCCATAAGCAGGTGCTCCGTGAACAATTGCTGAGTAAATGAACCTTGCTGTGACTAGGGAAACTGAGACACAGAATAGGAGCAGAAACTTCTAGTGCAGTGGTTCTCAACCTATGGGTCGTGACCCCTTTGGGGGTTCAAAGACCCTTTCACGGGGGTCGCCTAAGACCATCCTACGTATCAGATATTTACATTATGATTCATAACAGTAGCAAAGTTATAGTTATGAAGTAGCAACAAAAGTAATTTTATGGTTGGGGGTCACCACAACATGAGGAACTGTATTAAAGGATCGAGGCATTAGGAAGGTTGAGAACCACTGTTCTAGTGGGTCCCACCTTTACTGAGACTGTGGCAGGGGACTGAGGGCTTCCCAAGAGCCCTGGGTTAGCTGTTAGTGTCACACTTTTAATGTCCCCACACCCTGGACCAGACCCAAGTTGTCAGGAAACCTGACCTTAACAGACCTGGAGGAATCAGGAAGGAGGCAGGTGGGTGGCCCTGAGGCCCCTGGGGCCTGGGGACAGAGCCACTGGCTCCCCACTGAGTGATGAGCTCACTCTGTCTCTTCCTCTCTTTTATCCTTCTTGTTTCTCTTTCAAACTTTTTTCTTTTTTTGTTCTTTTCTGTATTTCCTTCTCTCAGTGTCCCTCTCAAATCTCTTGAGTCGTTCTCTGCATTTCTCTTTCCCTGTCTCTCTCCTCATCTCCCCTCCTCCATGTGCCTCCTCTTTCAGTGCCCCTCAGTCTCCCATCCCCCTTCCCTCTCTCCAACTCTCTTGGCCAGGCCAGATGGGGGTGGCAGCAGCAGGCAGGTGCCTCCTGGGATCAGTGCCCATGGCTGCCACAGCTGCCCTGGATTTGTGGCTGGAACTTCTTTATCTGTGGCTGCAGCTGCCCCTTATCTGTGGCTTCAGGACACAAGCCCAGGATTAGGGCAACCCAGGCCAAGGACACAAGACTGCAGGGTGGGCAGTGGCTTGCGTGAGCCAGTGCCAGTGGGTGTCCCTGGGAGTGCCTGTGAGTGTGCTCGTGCATGCCTGGGTAACAGTGCACACATTTGCATTAGAAGCTTCTGAGGGTGTGTGATTGGGAGCATGGTGTCTGTCTTCATTATGTATGGTGTCTACTTCATGGTGTCTACTGCATTATGTGTGTGCACGAAGGAGGAACTGTGCATATATATTTGTGGCTGTGACCTGTGTGTCACTCTGCATATGTGTGCATGAGTGTTTGTGCCTCTGGGGGGTCCCCAGAAAGACATACCTGCCCTACCCTACAGGTGCCCATGCAACCCCAGCCTAACTGCCTGCCCACACAATGTTGATTCTGAGTCTCCACGTGCCCCTCCCACCCTGCCTTCCCTGTCTTGATGATTTTGCCTCATTGCTGACCCTAGGCCTCTAGGGACAAGGCCTTTAACTTGTGACCTGCCGCCATAAATGGCCCTGTCAGGACTACTGCTAGCCCTGTTTTTACCATCTTCGCCTGGAGCAGACCAGCCTCTTACTGCCGCCCAAAGGCCTCATGGGCCCAGTCTGGCCTGGCCAGCTCCTCCTCCAGCTCCCAGGGCCCTTACTCCAGCCCAGCCTGACCCAAGCCAATAGTATAAGTCCAGCTCTGGGTCCCCTGCTGGACCGCTCTCTCTGCTCAGTATGGCCTGGTTTGAGGTGAGAGTGACTGTACAGTCAGTAGGCCCAATGCCTAGTTTGGGGGAGCCTGTTGGTGGTCACAATGACCTAGGTGGGTCTTTTCACTTCTTCCTAGAAAATGACACTACCCACCTCCGAGGCTCCAAGCAGCTTGAAGTGGGTAGCAATTCACAGAACCTGAGATTCTGGTGTGATCATGTGAGGGCCACTTGGAAGATGGAGAAAACTAAGCCCAGTCACCAGCACACTGAGGGGTGAGGCAGTGCTCAGTGTGCAGAGATGGCCAATGCTCTGACCAGGGGACACAGTGGGCTCCCAGTTGCTTCTACCTCCATAAGGCTGGTCCCTGGGGGTCCTGGGGAGTAGCCCCAGACCCACTGGACCTGGACCAACTAGGTCTAACTGGTGCTAAGATGGAAACTTCTCCACCAGCCAAGTCCTAATCTTGGCTGGAACCTCTGCCTGAGTCTCCACCCAGGAACAGGACACTTCCCCTGGTGGCAGCAGCCTCCTGGGGAGGGCAGGAGCCAGTTCTGGAGAACAGGGCTGGAGTTTCACAACAACCAAGTGGGCACAGAGCAGGCTGAGGGATGGGTGTTGCCAGGAGTTACCTGGGGGAGGTGCCTAAGGAGGCAGAGAACAAGTGGAACTAATTTCCAGGCAAACACACCAGGGAGCACAGGCAGGCAGGTGTCAGGGCCTGGGATTCAGCTGTCCCTGTACCATGCCAGCCCTGCCTGGGCAGGGACCATGGGACTAGAAGTCTCAAATAAGTCTAAGACAGTGGTTCTCATTAGGAAGGTTGAGAACCACTGGTCTAAGAGATCACATTCCCCCCTGGACCTTTCTGAGCCTCTCAGCTTCCCACATCCATGCTCTGGGAAGACCACAGATCCTACCCACAGTCTGCACGGGAAACAGCATAGGTTCAAGGCTCTGCTACACCCACCCCCGCAGCAGCCCAAGTCTGGGACAAAAGAGGTTTAAAAATAAAGCATTGTAAATACTCACATTTCCTGAAAATAGAACCAGCCCCTGATCCCCTGGCCTCTGGGGCAGCCAAGCACAGACACTTTTTTTGGAGGGGTCTAGAGTACAGGTCTTAATGGAGGGACCTTCCTGGCCCCTGCAGTTCCCAGCAGGGATTGGCCTGGCCTGGCCAGGGATGGAGGGTAGATGTGTTCTGTGTACGTCTCAGGTCCTGGCTGTGCTGTGGGTCAGCAAGTGTGACAGGGTATCTGTCTACCCTTCTGGGGGTGACTTAGCTTGCAGGTCTGTGACAGAGGGTGCTGTTGCAGTTGACTCAGGAAGGTGTCCGAATAAAAGGAACCTGTGATTCTGGTGTGATCGTGTGGAGCTGGCCTCAAGCAAGGCAGCAGGTCTGTATTCCTGAGTGCAACAGGGTCTCCCCCAAGTGTGAGTTTGTATCAGTATGTGTGTCCCTGAGTGTGATGGTTGGAGGTGGGCAATGTCCTTGCGTCCCCACCTCCTGCCTTGCACTCCACCCCCACCTTGACCCCACCCCACGAACCCCCCCACTCCCAGAGGAAGAACCAAGTCTTTCAAGTCGCTGTTGCCAGGGCAACCATTTTATGAGCGTCCACATGGTGGGCACATGTGTGTGTCCTGTGCCCCATGTGTCTGCACGCCCCGCCCCCGAGGCCTCCAGCTGTGCGTAGGGAGGGGGACACAGGCAGTGTGGGGTGAGCAGGAGGCAGCTGAGGGGCGGCTGGTGACAGCTTAATAGTGGCTGGTGGGGGTGCCTGGCAAGGCTGTGTGTGTGCAGAGTAGAACGTCTCCCAGATGGGCCCAGCGTGTGTATGCATGTGTGTGTGTGTGCAAGTTTGAACATCTCCCAGACGGGCCCAGGGTGTGTGTTGTGTGCATGGGACACCTTGTGAGTGTTGCAGCTGTCTATGCAGCACTGTGCATTGTGTGCACTCAGCAGGGACGGTGCGAGTGGCCCTGGGCTGGAAATGTATTGTCTGTGTGGAGTGTCCTGGAGGCTATGTGGGAGCATGTAAAGATCTGCCAAGTATGTATGCGTGTGTGTGTGTTCACGCCTGTGTGGGTGTCCGCCAGCAACCAAGGAGCCACTCTGCTGGCCAGCAGGCTGTGTGCGTGAATATGTGTGTCTGTGTGTTGGTTTCTTCAAGAGGGAACACACAACTCGCGTGTTAGTGAGAGTATAAGCCTCAGGTCTGTGTGCACAAGTGGGTTCAGAGGAGATTTGAGATGAGGAAGGACACCCCCGCCAGGGGAGAGTCTGTGTGTGTCCGTGTGAGATGCAAGTCGAGGGATCAGTAGCGCATCAGTGCGCGTCCACGCGCGAGTACGGGTAGGTGGTTGTGACCAAGTGTAAGAATGGCTCCATGCATGTGAGGGTGTCCAGGTTTGTGTGAGAATGAGGGTATAACAATGAGTGTGACTCTGCCTAGAACAAAGGTTTGGGGATCTGTGCACGAGTGGACGCAATGCCATGCCCTTCTTCCCACTCAGAGTGTGCTGGGGACGAGCATTTGTGATCACTAATAATGACAGTCACTGGGAAGTCGCTCAACATGCGTCAGGCACGAATATTCATACTTACTCATCCAATCCTTACTACAACACCGTCAGGATCTTCTGTAATAATACTACCCCGTGTTACAAGTGGGGAAACTGAGGCACAGGGAGAGTAAGTGGCGGTCCAAGGTCACACAGAGCACAGAAAAGATCCCTGTTCTTTTCCATTCTGGACCAGCGAATAAGCAAACCACTCCTCTGACACCCGCTCATTTCAGGTCCCCCAACCCCAGAATTACAGGGCATGCACCTAGTCTCGCACTCTCAGCAACCCGTGAGCAGCAGGAAATGAGGCTGCCTATACTCTCACTAACACGCGAGTTGTGCCCCCACCTCCGGTCCTCGCGCGGTGCCGCAATTTGTATAGACCCCTTGAATGGGACGTGAGTTGTGAGGAAGGTTCCTTCCTGGGATGGCCTAACCCTCATACGAATCCTCAGGCTGCTGGGATCGGAGAATGCAGGGGACCAAGGCCCCAAAAAATCAGGAGGCGGGAATGAGAAACTAGAGCACCAGGGCCCAAGAAGGCTGGCAGAGAGGATGGAGTCTGCGCGCGGGAGTCTCCGGCCTGCTGCCCGGCATGGGTTTCTTGGTAGGGTTGCTGGGGCCGGGGCGGGGCCTCGACAGGCCCAGCCCGGCCTACTCCGGCCGGCCCCTCCCCCGTCTGCGCCTCCGGGGATTCGCGGTGGGAACGCGGAGCCGTCGGGGAGGGGTCTAGTGGGTTTGGGCTTGTGGGCCGGCAGTAGTACTGCGGAGCGCGGCAGTTTTTGGTGCCCAAGAGGGGGCGCCAGCGAGAGGCAGCGGAGAGAAAGGGATCCCCTGCAGGGCTCTGAGGCCAGGTTTGGGGTGGGGGGCTTCTGCTACTTGATGGGGACTGTGGACAGTGGGCATCTCGTGCTGTCTTAGAGGAGAACTTTGGGTCTCAGTTCCCTGGAAGGGCTTTCTTGGGAGGGAGCTTCTTCAGTTTTTTTGAAAGAGGGCCTCGGGCAGGACCGGGTTGGGGGCAGAACCTCAGACGGGTGGGCGGAGTTGTAAATGATGGCTACGGTCTTCGGATAGGCGCTGCCGCTCTTCCTCAGAGGGGGACCTGAAGGGACGACTTGGGGCTCCGGATTTATGGAAGAGGCGCCGTCGAGTGTCCCAGAATAGGGAGGGGAAACAGGGCCTTACCTGGAGGGGTTTTCTTGGTGAGGGGACTTATTGAGGGCTTGTTTTCTGGCATCTAGGGTAGCATTGAGTGAGCTGGCAGTAAGGTTAGATCCTTAGAAGAGTGGGGGTTGCTGAAGGTCACAGGCGCTTGCGTGGGGGAACCGTAGGGTTACGGTTAAGAGCAGACGTCTTGGTGCCCCGGCTGTCCCGAAGGGGAGCCGTCGGAGTTCCTAGGGCTGGGAGAGATTGCCGTCGAGGGGGACACTGTGGCGCCGGCGCCCCTGCCACCTGTGCTCTTCGGGTACCCCTCTGGCAGGGGCAACGAAGGGCGAGGGCGGGTGGGAGAGGCTCCCGGGACCTAGAAACCTGAGCCACAGCCCCCGGCCCCGCCCCCCGGCCCCGCCCCCAGCCCCCGAGCCGGCCGAGCCGTCCGCCGCAAGAGCGGCGGAGGCGGCGGCAGAGCGAGCCGTGGAGCGGCTCGGAGCGCCCGGGCCTCTCACTCCGCCACCCCGGAGTCCCACGCCGCACGCCGAGACTGCCCTGCCGTCTGTGCACCCCTGCGCCCTGCGCCCTCCAAGCCGCTGGCCGTCCAGGACTCCCACTCCCAGCCCCAACCCCCACGGGGCCGGGATGGCCGCAGCCTGCGGCTGAGCGAGACCAGGGGGTGCTGCATGGGCCGGCCCGCGCCGCGCCCCCACCGCGGCCGCCCCCTGCGGCTCGGGCCCCTCCGGGCGCCTCGGGCCGAGGCGACCCGGATGGCGGTCGCGGCGGCTGGGGCAGGGGCTGGGGCTGGCGCGGGCGGCAGGCGCGGACGCCACTGACGGGTAGTCCAGTGCCCGGAGGAGGTAAGCAAGGGCAAATTGGAGAGACAGTGCGGGGGGGCGACCCGCCCCATAGACAGAGGATTGGGGTGATGCTGGGGTCTCCGAGTAAACCAGTGGCTGTGCTCCTCGACCCGAGAAACGGAGGCTGCATGAGGGTGGGATTACTGGGGCGACAGGTCCGCGCATGGCACGAGGCGGGGGTACAGAGGACGTTCTTAAGCGGCTTTCCAAGCCCAGCTCCAGCAGGGGTGCCCCTACCCGTCGGGGCTGGCGTGCCCCAGCCTCCTTGGATCTCCGCGTGTGAGTCTGAGGAGGGGACAGTGCTTTTAAAGCTGAGGCAGCCAGAATCGCCTTCCCAGCCTCGAGGAGGATGTGACCCAGATAACCCTTTTGCCTTACGGTCTATAAGGGGCCCTGGGAGGCGTCTGGATCCCGCAAACCCCAGGTAGGGGGCTGCCGTCGCTGCCCAGCTGCGTCCAGAAATAAACATCTGTCAGTGGCGTGTTCCAGCCGCCTTCCCTGTGAGCTGCCGCCGCCGCTGCCGCCGCCAGGGACACGGTGTCCTCCGGTGAGGGCCAGGCCCTCTCAACTCCCTTCATCCCTGCTCAGCCTCAAGAGGGCGTGAAACTCTTTCCCTTAAGGGCAAATCCTGGATTTGGGGATGGGGGGTAGGAGGCTGTGCTTTCCGTTTCTGCTTTTTTAAAAGGGTGTCACCTGGGAATAGTCTAAAAATTGTCCCAGGAGGTGGTTTGTGGGTTAAAAGTCATTAGGCCCAGGGGTGCTGCAGAAAGTGGGCAGATGAAAGGGGAGACTAGAGAGAGAGATGGCCTTTCCCCATGGTAGGTGCCACTGCTGTCACTTCTCCAGGAAACATCTGCAGGGCTCCACAGTCCTGAGGGAGGGTACCTGCAGTGCTGGTTGTCCACCAAGATCTGCAGAGCAGAGCCTGAAAAAAGGAGGATGCAGAAAGCCAGACCCCTGACTGTCCTTGCTCCTGCCTAGCTGCCCTGCTCACTCCCTACCCAACATCCTTGTCTGTGTTCCATGACCCTCTTTGTCTGTTTCCTAGTGCTGGGGGCTAAAGAAGCCCTGACAGGTTATCAGCCAGGGGCAGAATCCCTGCCTTGCCAGCTTCTCCCCACCCCCCAGCTTCTTGCCCCAGGGCCCTTTGGACAGCCATCCACACACCCCTTCATCCTAAAACTCCTGTGGTTTGGTTTTGGGGGCTCTGAAGCCACTTCACCCTTCAGCAAGTTGCCAAGAGCTTGTTGGAGGGGTGGCAGAAAAGAAAACAAAACATCTTCCTCTTCAACTGGGGATGATGTTTGAAATTCCACCATCAGCACTTATTTGCAGGGAGCAAACAGAGGATGGATATAGCTTTCAAGAGTTGAGCAGAAGGGATGGAAAAGTTTGCTATAGCTAGGCACAGGAACACAATCAAGAGATTGTTTCAAGGAGTGTTTGTCAACAACAGCATGGATGACTAGCATCAGGGTTGTTGGGCCATGCTTCAAGGGAGATAGACTTAGTCCCAGGGCTGGTGAAGCCCAGGGTAGGAAGTCAGGAAAGACTTCCTAGAGGAGGGACTTTGGAGCTGGGGCTCTGAAGGATGAATAGGAGTTTTCTAAGCAGGAAACAAAGGTCATTGCACATGGTAGGAAATGTGCCTGCAAAGCTCTGGAGGCAGGAAATAGCATGGCTAGTTTTGGAATAATCAAGGTGCTCTGGTGAGTGTGGGAGAAAAAGAGAGAGACTGTTCTGGAAGGTTGACAAAGGAAGTACAGATCCCTAGAGATAGGGGACAAATACACAAAGGAGAGAGGAACAAGCCCTAAATGCATGTGGAAACACTGGGCCAGGAAGGCTGCCTTTGCTGAGAGGCTGAGGGTCACACTTGCAGGTGCATCATCCTGATTCTCCAAGGTGGAGCAGGGGCTTTCAGGTCTCAGGCCCATGAGAGGAGATTAGTGAACAAGGGAGGGCTCTTCCCATTTTGCCCTGGCTTCTGAGAGCCAGGCAGGCCCCAGTGGGAAACGCATTTTGCAGACAATAAAACTGAGGGTAGGCCAGGCAGAGGAGTTGTTCCTCCGCACCCTATATATTTGCTAAGTATTAAGTCACAGTGTGCCGAGCTCTGAGCTAGGATGAAGTGGAGAACAAGATGGGCATGGTGCTGCTGCACTTGGAGGAAGGGTAGGGGTAGGGCAAAGGACAATAGGTTCCAAAATCAGCCTTGTCCCTGCAGAGGTGGTAATGACTGTGAAGAAGCCTGAGTGGGGAGCACCCATGAATAGGGCCTCTTTGGCAGGGATGTTCAGGAAGGGTCTCAGGGAGACAATGACATTGGAACAGAGGGGTCTTCCCCCCAAATCCAAAGGAAGTCAGGCTTTGGCTGGGCCCTGGGAGGAATTAGACAGTGGGTCCAGCATGCAGCATGTAGCCCCCACTTCCCAAGTGGGGAAACTGAGGCTCAGAGAGAGGGCACCATTAGTGACTAAATAGCACAGTATGTCAGGCACCAAGGCAAAAGTTGAATTTGAAGAGATATAAAAGAGGGCTCCTGGGAAACTGAGGGGTGTTTCCCAGTCTTCTGCCTCAGCTGGGGTCTGTGCCTCAGTTTCTCTCTGTGTCAGGTGGCCATCATCTTGTGTTGTCCTACTGGCTGCTCCTGGAAGTCCGTGTCTCTCAAGCCACCTGCCTGGGCCCTTCACCAGCTGCTTAGCTGTGCCAGGTCTCATTAGGCTGATCCTGTTATCCCACTGCAGGGAGCCCCCTCCTGCCAGCTCCAGATGCCTGGAGGCCAGCCCTAGCCCAGGCACTAGCTAGTATGGTCAAGATGGAAACGTTATGGGCCAACTGCAGAGGTCTGATGGCCCACCGTGCACCCACACACAGTCCCCAGCCCTGCTTACCAGGTGGTGGGTGCAGAAAAAGAGGGCTACAGGCACTGGTAGGGGATGGGTGGGGATGAGGATGGGGATAACCCTGAGGGCTCTGAGGTCCATGGGACCCTCATTCCCTCCCACCTCATCTTCTCTGCACTGTCCTCTAGCTCCTGTTGCTCCAGCCACACTACTCTCTTTGAATAGGCACAGTCCTGCCTTTGAACTTGCAGTTCCCTCCATCTAGAACACTCTTTGTAGCTCTTCACTTGGTGACGTCTTTCTTAACCTCCAGGTCTTAGCTCAAATGCTACCTCCTGTGGGAAGCCCTCCTTGACCCCCCCCAATCTAGAAGCAGTCCCCAGTGCCCATGGCTTCATCTTGTTTATTGCAGTGTTTCACTACTAAATTATAATTTAGTTTAAAATCTAAATTACTGTACTTATTTCATATTAATTATCTGTCTCCCCCACTGAACCATGAGCTTGTTGAGGGCAGAGCACAGGTTGACCTTGGTTACCACCAAGTTTCTGACCCCCAGCCCATCCCTGACACACAGTAGGTGCTCAATAATTGTCATGTTAGGGGTAGAACCTAGCTTGGCACTCTGGGCGTCCTGCCATCGGGGCCTTTCACTTGCTGGGTCTGCTAGGTTGTCTGTCTTTGAGAAGATCTCTTACCTCCCTGCGCCTCAGTATGCCTATTCTCTCAGACAGCAGGCAGAACGCACTCTCTGGTTCCTCCTCTTCTCAGGACTACTTATTACAAAAGCCAGGAGACTCCCAGGCGGTGGTTGTGCAGTCATGGATAGAACAACTTTGGAATCAGACCCCGGTTCAAGCCCTAGCTCAGCTGCTTATTTGCTATGTGACCTTAAGCAAGTCCCATAACTTCTCTGATCCTCCATTTCTCCATGTGGAAAACAGGGCTGATAATAACATCTTAGGTCAGGGCTCAGCGCCTGTAGGTCAGTGTAAGGTGCCGGCCACATACACTGAGGCAGGTGGGTTCGACCCAGACCAGGACCTGCTAAACAACAATGACAACTATAACAACAACAAAAATAGCTGGGCATTGTAGCAGACACATGTAGTCCTGGCTACTTGGGAGGCTATGGCAAGAGAATCACTTTAATCCAAGAGTTGGAGGTTGCTGTAAGCTGTGACACCATGACACTCTACCCAGGGCGACACAGTGACACTGTCTCAAAAAACAAAAACAAAAAACTTAGGTGTGGTAGCTCATGTAGTACTTTGGGAGACTGAGGCAGGAGGATCACTTGGGGGCCAGGAGTTAGAGACTAGCCTGGGCTATGTAGTGAGACTCCCATGTCTACAAAAACTAAAAACATTAGCTAGACATGGTGACATGTGCCAATAGTCCCAGCTACTCAATAGCCTGAGGCAGGTAGATTGCTTGAGCCCAGAAGTTGAAGGCTATAGTGAGCTGTGATTTCATGGCTGCACTCCACCTTGGGAGACAAAGCAAGACTTTGTCTCTAATAAAAACAAAAACCAACAGAAACAAAAGACTCTGTCTTTAAAAAAAGAAAAAAAAACAACAGAAACAAAAACATACCTTTTTCAGGGACTGTGGGAAAATTAAATGTAAGGAAAGTACTAAGCACATATGCCTGTACTAAGTAAATGCAGGAGCATACATTCCCAGTTGTTAATGTTATTATTGTTGTTTTTGTTGTTAGAGAGGCCATATAGCATGTGGTTAGAAAAATGGAAACAAGGGTGTAAGAACTGGGGTTTTGAGAGATAAGTAGGGGTGGCACCTGTGGCTCAAGGAGTAGGGCGCCAGCCCCATATACCAGAGGTGGCAGGTTCAAACCTGGCCCCAGCCAAAAACTGCAAAAAAAAAGAGAGAGATGAGTAGGAGTTTGCCCAACCACCTATGTAGAAATCCTAGTTTGGCCACTTATCCTGTTTGACTCTGAGCTAGACACTTTATTTCTCTGGACCTCAGTTTTCCTGTCTATCAAGTGAGGATAAAATAGTCCATATCTTGGCTTGGTGCCCATAGCTCAGTGGTTAGGGTGCCGACCACATACAATGGGACTGGGGGGTTCCAACTTGGCCCGTACCTCCTAAAAAATAATGACAATTACAAAAAAAAAAAAATAGCCAAGTATTGTGGCTATTAGGTGCCTGTAGTCCCAGCTACTTGGGAGACTGAGGCAAGAGGATTACTTGAGCCCAAGAGTTTGAGGTTGCTGTGAGTTGTGACGCCTCGGCACTCTACCAAGGGTGACATAGTGGGACTCTGTCCCAAAAAACTAGTCCATATCTTATATGAGTTACTACTGTGTTTAACATGCTTAGAATGGCACCAATAATGTTGTTCACTAGTGTTGGTATCCACTATTATTAGTTTTTACTACTATTATTATCACAAAGCAGTTTTTACTACTATTATTATCACAAAGCAGTACCATCCTCCCCAGAAGCCACTCTCCCTTCAACTTCACTTTAGTAAAGACAGATCAAGAGCCCCTCAAGACAGGCTTAGGAAGGCCGGGCGTGGTGGCTCATGCCTGTAATCCTAGCACTCTGGGAGGCTGAGGCAGGTGGATTGCCTAAGCTCACAGGTTCAAGACCAGCCCGAGCCAGAGCGAGACCCTGTCTTTAAAAATAGCCGGGCGTTGTGGGGGCATCTATAGTTCCAGCTACTCAGGAGGCTGAGGCAAGAGGATTACTTGAGCCTAAGAGTTGGAGTTTGCTGTGAGCTATGATACGGAGGATGACAAAATGAGATCCTGTCTCAAAAAAAAAAAAAAGACAGGCTAATGGGTTGGAACTTAATGCTCAGAATAGCAAGGAGCTAGTGATGGTTCTAGCAGTTGGGCAGCACTCAGCTTCTGTTTGGGGAGGAAAAGAGAAGAGGCTGGGCCCCTCCCCTGGCCAGGCCTGGCAGGGTCTGTTGGGGGTATCTGTGTCTGCACCCACACACACATGAAGCCACTCAACAGGCTGGTCCCTAGCCCCTGCAGATGCAGCATTGGAACCAGCTGTATTCTCCAGATGTTCTTGGTTTGCCCCCAGATGTGTGCCACCAGCTTGAGGCTGTCCTGACCTCCCTGTCCTTCGATGGGGTGGGGCTAGGCCCTGGGACTTTCTGAGGAAGGGGGCTTGTTTTGCAGAATCATTGAGTTTGCCTTAATAGAGACCCAGACCCCTGGTCAAGGCCCACCTCTCATGGGGCCTCAGTTTCCCCATCAGGAAACCCCAGGGGCCATCTGAGGAAAGGAACCTAGTGGCACTGCCCCTAGAAACAGGGTCTCAACAGGCCTGCAGGGTCTTGTTGAATGAAATGACCTCCTAATAAAAGAGGTGACCATTGTACATATGGAGAAAGTGAGGCTCAGAGAGGGGGAGAAGCTTACCCCATGTCACCTAGCCAGGAAGAGGTGGAGCAGGGATCTGAGTTCCAATGTGCAGAGCCATGAACTCACAGACATGCACCCTTCCTAGCTGCACTTGCTGGCTTCACAGCTGGAGCCTAAGAACCACCGGGTCAAGCTTTTCCAGGTCCTTCCTGGCATCCCCACGGTGCTGGGCAACACCCATCAGGCCGTCATTGAAGATGAGAAAACTGAGTCACAGGAGGGCCAGGAGTGAGGCGGAGAAGAAGGAGTCGTGTGTGCATGGACTGAGGCACTCACAGGCAGAAGCATGGAGCCTGGGGGTCTACAGCAAGCTCATGCCTCACAAGAGAATTTACAGTCTGCCCTGTACTTTGAGCAGACTCAGCCCAGGGTGTCCTTCTAGAAACTCCCAGTCCAGCAAAAACAGATGTGGACACAGACACCATGCTGGCAGAGCTGGGCAAGATATAGGACCCATGCAACCATGATGGGGAGCAAGGAAGGCTTCCTTCCTAGTGAAGGGGCCATCGGAACTAGAGCTTTGCAGGATGAGTGGGTGCTTGCCAGATGGGGAAAGGCCCCAATTCCAGGTATCCCCAGACTAGAAGAGATGACTGGAGGAAGGGAGGGCCCCTCCCCTCCCCTTTCTCCTCTCTCAAGTGTCACTCACAGGAGTCCTACAGATAGGTGTCCCTGACCCTAGGACTGGGTGTGCCTGGTAGGTGTACCCCAGGAAACTTGGTGGGGAGAGGGGTGTCCCAGGGCACTACCTGGGCACAGGGTGTGAGCAGCATTTTCTAGCACCACCAAGGAAGCTTTTGGTTATTCATTGCGCCTCTCTGAGCCTCACTTTCCCTCCTTTACTGCCCCAGCACTGGAGATTCTGTGGCCTCCAGGTAGAAATCGCAGTATATTCTAGGCTTGTTGCCTGAGGCTCAAGCGGCTAAGGTGCCAGCCACATACACCTGAGCTGGCATGTTCGAATCCCGCCAAACAACAATGACGGCTGCAACCAAAAAATAGCGGGATGTTGTGGCAGGCGCCTGTAGTCCCAGCTACTTGGGAGGCTGAGGCAAGAGAATCGCTTAAGCCCAGGAGTTGGAGGTTGCTGTGAGCTGTGATGCCACAGCACTCTACCCAGGGCGGTAGCTTGAGGCTCTGTCTCAAAAAAAAAAAAAAAGAAAGAAAGAAATCACAGTATATTCTGGATCCTTCTGGCTGTAGTTCAGGCTGGTGCAGCCCCCAAGGAAGGGAAGATTCTTTTCACCACAGGCAATATGGATTCTCCAGGGTCTGGATGTTTCCTCCAAGACCGGGAAGGGACTACTCCCAGTCCTTCCTGGACAGTGTAGGAGGCACCTGAAATATGGACCAGGTAACAATGGTCAGTGTGGGGCAGTTCCCTCCTAAGTCACCTTGCATACTCTGCCCTCACTTCTGCTGCCCTTGGCCCACTGTATCTGTGCCCCCTGGAATTACTTGTGCATGTCTGTATGTGTGAGCAAGTGGCCAGGATTCGAGACTGTCAGGGGGCGGCCGGTGTCTGTGGCTCAAAGGAGTAGGGTGCTGGCCCCATATGCTAGAGGTGGCAGGTTCAAACCCAGCCCCAGCCAAAAACTGCAAAAAAAGGGGGGGGCACCTTAAAGGCGAAGAGGGGGAATGCGTGACTGAGCAGTTCCCATGTTGGAAACTAGAGGTAAAAAAATAAATGCATTAAAAAAAAAGAGAGAGTCAGGGACAAGCAGGCAGCAGGAAGGATGATGGATGCCCCATGCCTATAGGTGTGTGTCCTGTACACTCGGAGAGGGACAGGTGCTCACGGGAGGGCTCAGTGGTTCCCACCTGTGTGTGTATGCCCATTCTCTGTGTCAACATGAAAAAGACAATGCCTGAGTGTGGGGAGGTGAGACCAACCTACTGTGTTTGAGTGTGCATGTGATCATGTTTGAGTGTGAGTGTGAAAACACCAGTGTGTGAGTACAATGTTTGGGCAGAAGTGTGAAAACACCCTAGTATGTGAGTGTGAATACTAATGTGTGAATGTGATGGTATTCAAGTGTGTGGATGTGATTACATTTGAAAGTGAATGAATGTGTAGTGTTTTGAATGGGTGCAAAAATGTCCAAGTGTATAAAGTTTAGGTGTGAGTGTGAAAACACCTCAGCACGTGAGTCTGATAGTATGAGTGTGAGAACAAGCTAGTGTGTGAATGTGATAGTGTTGGAGTGTGTGGATGTGTAATATTTGATTGTGTGAGTGTGACCGTGTTCAACTATGTGAGCATGGAAATGTCTGAATGTGTATGTGATCATGTTTGGGCATAAGTATGAAAATACCTAAGTGGCCTCAGTGCGCATAGCACAGTGGTTACGGCATCAGCCACATACACTGAGGCTGGCAAGTTCGAACCCAACCAGGCCAGCTAAACAACAATGACAACTGCAACAAAAAAATAGCCGGGCATTGTGGTGGGTGCCTGTAGTCCCAGCTTTTTAGGAGGCTGAGGCAAGAGAATCACTTTAGGCCAGGAGTTTGAGGTTGCTGTGAGCTGTGACCCCACAGCACTCTACCGAGGGCAGCATAATGAGACTACCTAAGTGTTCAAGTTATTATTTTTTTTTAGAGATAAGAGTCTCACTTTGTCACCCTTCATAGAGTGCTGGTGGCATCCTGTTCATGGTTATGAGCTTATGGCAACCTCCAGCTCTTGGGCTTAAGCGATTCTCTTGCCTCAGCCTCCCAAGTAGCTGGGACTACAGGCGCCTGCCACACGCCGGCTATTTTTTTGTTGCAGTTTGGCCAGGGACAAGTTTGATCCTGCCACCCTCGGTATATGGGCCAGCCCCCTACTGAGCTACAGGTGCTTCCCCGATCATGTTGAACTTTGAGTTCGACAGTGCTTAAATGTGTGTGAAGATGTCCAAATGTTGAGTTGTGTGTTAAGTGTGAAAACACCCAAGAATGCCCGTGTAACCATGTTTGAGCATGAGAGCATGCTGACAGTGCATATGATAGTGAGCATGTGAAGGTAATATGTGTGAGTGGATGGTATGAGTGTGTATACGAGAGTGGAAGAACCTGAGTGTGTGTGAGAATAGAAGACAGCTAGCGGTGAGTGTGAGCCTTGTGAGTGCTGTGTGTGAACCACCTGGGCTGGGAACCTCCGCACACAAGCACACACATCATGTACACATGCATCAGCCCCTCCTGGTCGAGTCCGTGCCAGGGACAAACCAGTTAGGTGACCCCCACACAGAAAGGTCCATTGTCAGCAGCTGCTTTATCAGCAGTGCCTGCTGGGCCCTGTTCACTGATGGCCCCCTGCCTTCCTGCCTGTCACCAGAGATCTGGGTGGGGAGTCTGCAGTCCCAAGGCCAGCAAGGACTTCTGTGGCTGGGCCAGTCTGGGACTGACTCCTCATTCACTGCCCTGTATTGAGCCTTTGGTAGAAATAGAAGACCAGAGCCCAGGGCTTTTTCCAGCTTCAGGCTTGTTCCAACCCAGTAGGGAAACTGAGGCACGCTACTCCAAGATTGGCGTGAGGGCAAGAAGAGTCAGAGTGCTGTGGGTCCAGAGTGGTCTTGGGCGCCTGGTTGCGTGGTCGGGGGGGGGCGGGAGGTTTCCTTGCCTGCTTCCCTTTCATGGTTGTGAGCTCACAGTCATTCAATTCCTAGCTCTGTGACACCTTGGACATGTCACTTCACAGCTCTGGGCATCCGTTTTTCACTCGTAAAATGGGGATAAGGGTATTACCTGCTTTTTAGGACTCTTGGAAGGTTGACATAATAGGTATTAAGTTTGTAGAATGAGATTGGGTATAAAGTGGGGTCTCGTTAAAGGTAAAAGGGGTGGGTTTTGGCACCTGACAACTGCTGGGGCTGCCTTCTGCTTGCTGCACCTTGTTGAGAAGGAAATACTCACCCCAAGGCCCACCAGGTCTTCTACAACCTGCTCCATCCCCTCCTCCCGCAGTCCCCCTCCTCACTCTGTCCCAGGCACACAGGCCTCCTCAACCATGCCTCCAACGTGCCAGGCCTGGTTCTGCTCCAGGGTCTTTGCACAGGCTGGGCCACTGCCTGGGACATCTGCCCCCAGATTTTCCTAACAGCTGACTTCTTACTCTTGAGTCTTAAGCACATGTGTCACTTCCTCAGGGAGGGCCCCCTAACCAACCCCTATGGATCTAATCCTCTTGACTATCCCTCATAATACTTGCCTGAAATCATTTTAATCTTTTTTATGAGATTATCTGTCTTCCCCACCAGATGGACTCAGTCTGTCTTGGTCCCTACAGTGTCCTCAGGTGCCCAATAAATGTTTAATGAGTGAATGAGTGGATGGATGGATTTATTGGGAGGATGAAAAAGAAATGAGTTGGGCAGTGCCTGTGGCTCAAAGGAATAGGCCACCGGCCCCATATACCGGAGATGGCGGGTTCAAACGCAGCCCCAGCCAAAAACTGCAAAAAAAAAAAAAAGAAGAAGAAGAAGAAGAGAAAGAGAAAGAAATGATAGTTGAAATCTCTGGGCTTAGTATCCAGCCAGTGTCTAATAAATGAAGGTAGGTTTCCTGAATGGGGCTGGTGCCATATTAGAGCAACAAATGTGAAACCCTGGACCCTTCAGCTTGCAATCTGAGCCACTTGATGCCTAGCTTATTTGTATTCATTAGTTCATTCATTCAGTAAATGTCTATTGAGCACTGAAGTGCCAGTGGGGAACAAGTTGGGCTGGCCCTGGAGGACAGTCAACCTCCCCTCCAGGTTGACTCTCATTAGACCCCCCAGGCTGGTCTAGGATTTGCTTACATGGCCCTCTGTCAGGGAGCTCATTCCCAACCAACACCACCAACAGTAGCAAACAGGACAGTATCGATATCACCAATAATGGCGAGTCTTTAGGGTGACTCTACAGCATTTGCCTCCAAGCATAGCCCAGTCTGTATGGGGTGTACCATGTCAAAAAACCTGGGTTCAAATCTCACATTTTTTTCTAGCTGCATGCCTGCCCTCAGACAAGCCCCAACCTATTTTGTGCCTTAGTTTCACCCCAGTTGTATAATGGAGATACTGGTGTCCCTCTCAGGGGCTCAAGCACCAGCCTGGTACACAGACAGCACTTAATAAATGTCTCCTTTTACTGCCTAGGGGGTGTAGCTCCTATGCTTGAGAATCCAGTGGGTGGGAAGTGTGAGGGGAAGGGGAGGTTCGGATTCCCTGCACTTGGCTGCATAAAGGCTCAGCCCATGCAAAGCAGTGGAAATGAAACACAGTTAGCACACAATGAATCTCCCCACAGTGCAGGGAGATTCAGGCTCAGAGCTGCCCCAGTGCTGACTAGCTTCCAACCCGGCTTCCAGAGCTCCGTGTAAATGTTTACGCCGGGCTGGCTGCCAGGCTCAGCGTGCCGGACACCAGGCTGCCAGGATGGGGGAATGTAAATGTTAGCTGGGGGCCGCCAGGAGGCGGGAAGCAGCTCTGACATGGGGGTGGGGAATACACATGGGTTATTAAACACCTGCTGTGTGCAGTGTGCGTGGTACCACCAGGCAGTCACACACATTAAACAGTGTCTTAATGGGGGAAGCTGAGGACCTGAAGTTAGAAGAAATAGGAGAGGTGGTCAGGGAAGGCTTCCTGGAGAAGGAAGCATCCAAGCTGAAGCTGAAAGGAGAATGGGAATGAGACGGAAGGGAGAGGAGAGCCCTGGCTGGAAGGACCTACCTGTACAAAAACCTAGAGGTGAGACTCAATGTCAGGGGCAGCTTTGGTCCATTGCCACCCA
Organism: Perodicticus potto; assembly: GCA_963574655.1. Taxonomy (NCBI): domain Eukaryota; kingdom Metazoa; phylum Chordata; class Mammalia; order Primates; family Lorisidae; genus Perodicticus; species Perodicticus potto. The sequence goes on along the minus strand of CAUYRH010166458.1, from coordinate 878 downwards.
CTTCTGGGCATCAGTTTACCCTCTTGGAGGGGAAATGGAGGCTCAGAGAAGAGGAAAAAAGTCACTGAAGGCCAAAGTCTCAGTCCCAGGTCCTGCCTCCCAAACTATCCTGAGCACTGTCCCTCCTCCTGGCCCTTCTTCCACAGTGCCACCTGCCTCGAATGCCCTCACTTCCTTTCTCTGCAAGTTCAGACCAACCTCAGGGCCTTTGCACTGGCTGTTTCCCCTACCCAAGGTGCCGTTCTCCACCTGTTCAACTCTCACCTGACACCCAACCTCTTCTTGGAAGTTTTTCACAAACTTGTTCAATGGCTCCTTGAATCATGTCTATCTTATTATTGATCATTAAGCAGGAATTGTTCAAAATCAAGGACCTACGTCATCCACAGCGACTGGCCCAGTGCCCTGTGCCCATTTGTTGCTGGAAGGACAGACTGGGCGAGCAGCTGAACATCCCATGTCCCCAGGACGAGGATGCAGCGCTGGAAGGCGGCAGCCTTGGCTTCAGTGCTGTGCAGCTCCATGCTGTCCATCTGGATGTGTCGAGAGGGCCTGCTCTTCCGCCACCGCCTCAGACCCGCACTAGTCCCCCTCCACCGCCTGCCTCGCACCCTGGACACCCGGATCACACGCCTGGCCCAGTGTAAGCACCTCCCCTGGGTTAGGTCAGGCACCTGGACCTAGGTGTGGCCATACTGGTGGGGTTTCAGGCAGTGGAGCCCAACTGGAAGGATCAGTGAGGTTTGGACAGTTTATTTGTTTGTCTACATGGAGTAGAAGAATGGTGCAAATCCCACAGGCCTGGCCAGGAATTGGGGTCCTTCAGCTCAGCTGTCACAAGGAATTAGGCTCTGGCCCCTGAGGGGCTGTGGGGGGCA